>CM041777.1:440057205-440249429 GCA_023374045.1 Limonium bicolor
ACATATCGGTTGTTGTTTCAGTTTTTGGAGATTTTCCCAGATCGGTGTAGAGGGTCCTCAGAGGTGTTGTGCAAGTTGATGTGAGCTTGTCTTGGAGATAAAACCCAGATTAAACACCTAACTAATTGGGTAAGCCGTTTGGGGAAAAAGAAATGAAAATCAGATTAAAGGGCAGGGAGAAAACAGATACAAGAATATTTCAGTGCAGTTTCAGTTTTTGGGTTTTCAGGTTCTCAACCTTCCTGTCCTGTATAACGATTGGTTCCAGTGACTTTCACTTATTACCTTGGGTCTATCCTTGAAGCTAAGATCTGAAACAAACATTTAACTAATCAGTGTAACTAAGTTGGGGAAAATAGAAATCAAAGTAACACATCAGAGAAGGGGTAAGGATGGAGGAGTATGGTGCAGATTTCAGTTTAGGTTTCAGATGAAGGCTGTTCTGTATAATTGAGTACAGAAAACTAGGTGAGTGTTTTATTGGATTAGTCTTGGGTTAAGACATTGCTAACACCCTTAGCTAGATGAGGGAACGTTGTGGGAAAGAGTGAATCATCGGTTGAGCTGAATAAATACAAGAACCAAGAGAGAAAATGTAGAGTGCGGTTTCAGATTTCATTAACATTATAGTTCTGTATAACTAGATTTCAGAGGTGCTATAGGGGTGTTGTTAGTTTAATAATGAACCCAAGCAATGTTAGTATACCTAACTAATTGGTGAAACAGCTTGGGAAAGAGTAAACCTTAGTAGATATAATGAAAAAGAGTGGTGGTGAGAGGTTAAACACCAAAACTATGTTGTGGTTTTACAATTTGGGACTTCTGTATAAATGGGTTTTACGGGTATCTTATGGTCTATATGATCATGATACTAAAGTTAAAACATTGCCCACCTATGTAGCTAAGGAGGGAATAAACTTTAGTCAAGCTAAATCCAGCTTATATAAACATGTTACATGGTTAACATTTAAAACGCTCCAAAACGTTGACTAAGGAAAAAGGACTTAGTTAACGTGTAAAACAAAGGCGTGAATGTCCTAGGAGTAAGATAAGCCTAGAATTAATACATGGAAGTTCTAAGAGTCAATCTAAAATAAGCATGTAACAACATACCAAAGGAAAAACGTTCGATATAAAGTGTCATCACATAAAATAATAAACTGACCCGTTGTTTTAATTAACGCTAGGGCCGTAGCGAACTCCGATCGGGACTTCGAGTGTAAGACGACTCGTGCTTCGAGTAAGGTATGGACATGTGTGGTTCGTATGTTGCCGTGTTACACGGCTTGTGTGCTGTGTGCTATGTGTGAAAAGACTTTAAGATCAAAGCAGGAAATTGGATTGCTTGTTTATCATGTTGGGTGGTTTCTATATCATTGTGTATATCATTGCGCGCACACAGTAGTTTAGTCCCTTTCTCGTTTATGGAACTTGAGACGAACTACTACGAACTATGAAAACAAAGAAAACTCAATAAGGGGGACTCCTCTCTAAACCATTGAGGACTACCATGACACCCACTATGGTGTCTATTCATTAATCATAATGAAGAGCAAGTCTCCTTGGTGAGACATGATGAACCACGTAGACAAAACAAAAGAACTATACAACGAGAAAACCCCTCTTAACTATAGAGGACCTCTAAAGACACCCACTATGGTGTCGAGTTATCAAAGATGATGATAAGCTAGTAACATTGAGAATGAATAGGGAGACGGACCCTTGTATCCGGGGTAAAGACCATAACATTGAGAAGGAATAGAGGAGAACGGCCCTTTGAATCCGGAGCAAAGGCTAGTACATTGAATGAATAGGGAGACGGACCCTTTGTATCCGGGGTAGAGACCAGAACATTGAGAAGGAATAGGGAGACGGACCCTTGAATCCGGAGCAGAGGCTAGTAACATGGAAAAGGAATAGGGAGAGAGAACGGACCCTTGGTATCCGGGGCAATGGCCAGTAACATTTAAAAACAATAGAGAGAGAAAGAGCTATCCGGGAATGGAGGATTAGCTATGGACAAGATGTACTCCAAATTGTGGTGATAAGAGAATTCACAAATAACCCTTAAAGAAACAAGGAAAGATTAGCACCTACATGAGATGGTCACGGGATCTAAATTACATCCCCAGACCTGGTGCAAGGAAAGAGAAAGAAAATACACATTAAGGGAACAGAGAAAAAAAGAAAAAACACACAACGCTCGTACGATCCCATAGTGAGGATCATGGGTATCACATACCTATGCACACGTCTCATGACTTACATGATTGTTGTTACTATATTAGCAGCTTGTTGTGCTTGGTTGCGTGTTTGATGGGCTATGATGCCAGCCTGTTATGCTTGGATGTTTGTTGATATTGCTATGCTACCTTAAAGTGTGTTTGATATTATGATGTATTGTGATGTGCTTTACTGCTTTAATAGCATGTAAATTGACTTAATAATATTTGACCAAGTAGTCGTGTGGCCCGGTAACATGCGGGCTTCACACGTTCATACTCAGCGTAGTTTGCTGAGTCCTTTACACCCAATTTTTTTCAGGTCTTGTGCCAGACGATAACGGAGAGTAGGCAAGGGTGACTACCATAGGGGTAGTCCACATGGCAAGACTTTTAGTAGTATGCTTTTAATGTATGGGTTGTACTTTCGGTTTATGATGTTGGATTAAGAGCTTATGTTGTAGACTCTCGGTACTCGGTTTGTATCTTTTGTGTTGGACTTGGACTTCCAGTCATTCAGACCGTAACTTGGTGTAAGTAGAGTGGTCGGGTCAACCACGTGGGTGGTTGGCGTCTGTAGCACCCGAATAGAGTTCGAAACCGCTGCGTAGACTTCTCCCGCTAACTTAGGCGCGTCGTATTATTGTTGGTCGTGATTCGGGGGTGTTACACAGATAAATGGGAAACATACCAATACAAACAGCAGAACATGTTGACAATTGAAGTTAAGCTAACCTGTTGGTAGATATGTTGCCGAAATGCATGAATCTCCTAACCCATACCTCACAAAATTTCTCACGCTGACATAGCCATGTGTTGTTCAAGTAGGCAATGAAAGGATTGTTGGCGCCGTAAGAGTGTACTAATTTTCCGTACTGTTCATCGTACTTCGCAATAGTTGACGCATAAACTAGTCGCTTCCACCGATACACTACTAAATTGACTCTCTCACGCTCAACATGCATTATCTTGAGCGCATTGGCAGCCACGTTCTTGCATATATGCCAACGACATAGAAGATGTGGTACAGAAGGATATACCACTGAAAGTGCTTTCACTAGCGCCTTTTCATTGTCAGTGACAAACACATTTGGAGGATAGATCAACACCTTCTTCAACTGATTAAGCATCCATGTGTATGCAGACTCATCCTCTCTGACCGCAAAACAGAACGCTATACAGAAGTTCTTGCCGCACGATGTGACTCCGATGAACTCCACTAGAGGCAGCTTGTACATGTTCATCTTGTAAGTGCTATCAATAAGCACTACATAAGGAAACATCTTAACGAGCGTCAGTGAAAAAGGGTGCGCAAAGAAGACAAGACCCAACCTAGATGCATTCCCTGCAAAATGGACATTTAATTAGAACTAACATTTAAAGTGGCTAACATACAAATAAACCGACACTAAACAGATGTGCTGACACTTACTTGTATCTTTCTCGGACCACCAACTGTAATTACGTTCATCTAGCGAGTGCATGAAGGACGCTACATCTGTACGTCCACCACGATCTTCTTTTCTGAATTTCAAAACTAGGTTATGAATCGATGTCTTGTCTGCAGTACTTTGGGGGTTCTTGTCATGCAAATGGGCCCACATCTGCCTAGGCGCAACACCACTCCTGTACAAACTTTTCATGCTTGCCCTTTCGTCGACACTAAAGCGAGGCCGGACGAAGTGAGATTGCGGGTTACTAGCTAACTCGTGGTTGTGCGTCGGGACCATCACCAAGATAGACCAGCCCGTAACTCCCCCACCCCTGATGCTTAGGCGGAACGGGCAGTTGCATTTCTTCATGGCACGCCGTGGCCTTTTACTAGATGATGACGATTCTCATGTGCTAACCCGTGGCCTATGCTTGCCATACCTCTCACACGTTAGTATTACTTCACCGTCGTCTCTCTTAGTCTGTCTGATAAGATAAATATTATTTTCCTGTCCGGTGTGAAGCGCATAACCTACCGCCTCCTCTTTATCACCAAAGATCATGCTACTATTAAATACATGACTTGTGTCTACGTTCGCTTCCTCGAATTCATCATCGTTATCACCCTACGCAGAAAAACATCGTTCTTCACAAAGTGATACTCGTAAACCCTAATACTACATACTTTAGAGTAAATCACACATAAGGCATGAAAATAAACAACAAACTATATCATCGTAAAGTACACAAAAAGACAAACGCAACGGTGCAAACGGATCGAAAAACGAAGCAATAACGAAGAAGATACAGCGATTTGAAAAACGAGCACCGGCGCAGACGCCGACATAAAGACGCCGGCGCCGGCGTCCGCAGCAAAGGAGGCGCGCAGGTGCGTGTTGAAACGGGTGGGCGCGGGCGCGCAGGAGCCGGGGTGGGCGCGGGCGCGCGGGAGCCGGGGTGGGCGCGGGCGCGAGGGAGGATGGGTGCGCGCAGGCGCGCGGGAGAGTGGGTGGGCGCGGGCGCCCATAGCCGGGGTGGGTGCGGCGTTTTTTTTTTCCTTTTTTCGTTCAGTTTTGTATATATTCTAGCAACTTTTATACATAAATTGCTAAAATAACAACAGAATGTACCTCAGAATGAGCTCCTCGTGAGTACTCCTCGCTCCTAACATCATCTGCATACTCGTCTTGCATTTCTGGAACACCACCTTCAGCATTTCCTCCATCTTTTTTCCTTTTCTTACCGAATAGTTTTTTCTTCAAACTTTCGAAAGAAACCATTTCCTCTCTTTATCTCTCTAACTTTAGGATTTCTGAATTTGAATATGATTTTATATCATATTCACCTCCTTTATATAATGAAATTTGGGGTCACCTTGTAATATATCATAAATTGTGGAAAAATATAGTAATTTTTGAAAATTATTATACTGGGGGCAAAATAGTCTTTTTCCGACTGAGCGAAGTGAAAGCCCGACTGAGCGTAGTGACCCTCCTATATATATTCATCTAGACATATGTTCAATGGAGTATACAAATATTTTAATAAAATAGGCTAATCAATTGTTTGAATTGATTTTCACGATACTAGCCATTCGGTCTTCAAATTTAAAACATTTTCTTTTTTACACTATATTTTGGATAAAATAACATAGGTCTTATGATAAGATCATGATTTTTTAAGATTCTTTTGTTTTTATTCTCTTCAACATGATGCATCATCGCTAAATGCAGCCGATTATATTGGTATGTCATCTTTGAATATTTTATTAACCACATATGATTTCGGTGCTTTTGTGGCGATTAAGTGCATTACTCTTCTAATATTTAATTATGTATTTCAAAAAATATTATTATATTGTATAATTAAGTGATAGCGGTAAGTATCGGAACTATATCGTAGTTGTAGATGGTATATTCTTTTTATATATTTTTTTTCTATCTATAGGTACCTTTATATTATTCCGATTAAGAAATTGTAAAATTTGTAAATTTCTTCTTGATGATAGATTTTGAACGGTTCGGCGGAGCGTGCTAGTTGACTCATGGTGATTGTTTTTGCTTGTCTACTTTGGAGTGGGTTCCAGGTAAATCTTGTGTTCACCTAATCTATTTTGTGATCATGTTGTGGTATTCTTATATTGATTGCATTGGAAGTGAATGTGAAAACTGTGCTTCTAATGTTAATATTATACTGGTGGTTTGAAATATTTGAGATGGTTGAGAATTCTGGTATTATATGAATTGGCTATTATATTCTGGATTTGATGGGATATTGATATTGGAATTAGAAAAGGCCTTTGGCTAATTTATATATTTCGGGTCTGTTGAGTCTCAGACCGCAGCTAAGCTCTATGATCTACTCCATTAGTCAGAAAAATCTTTTGGGGGTGTGCACACTTAAGGACTTAGAGTGAGGGTGAACTGGATTGGTCCCAACTCTGTTGTGGTACCAATTATTGGAATTTGTGAACTGTGAAACTTTGGTGACTCCCGTCATTCTAGAATTGATTTGTTATATTGTTGATTGGTGATTGAGATTATTCTGATGTTTTTGTTTGATTAGTTATGTGCTTGTTGATGTCTATTAAACTCAAATGAGTTTTCAAAATGTATTTGACAAGGTGTTGCAGGGTTTACTCAGTTTCTCTAATTTACGTGGTCCTTTCTTGTGTGTTGTTATGTTTTCTGACTGCGGGTATGGATGATTAAGTTGCTGGGATTAGAGGGCACGTAACGACTAGTATTTTAATCATTTGACTCAGGAACATTTGAGAAGATTTTAATGTTTTAACTTACACTTGGGATTTTTATTAATTTTGTTGACGTTAAGTTTATATTGTCAGCTATAATTTTCTAAGCCTTAGCACTCATAGGATGAGTGTGGCGATAGCACCTCAGTTAGGTTTTATTTATTTATGTATGTTTCCACTATGAACTATTAGTCATATTGCTAATAAATCGTGTTTATAATAATTGTTAGAAACTGGGGTGTTGTTACAAGTGGTATCAGAGCTCAAGACTGGGAATTAGCATAAGAAAGGTTTAGTTTGGAATAAATGAGTTAGGTTTAAAATTTTGATAAGCCGGTTTTTGGGGAATCGGGAATTTTGTCTACTCTTATGATGTCTGACTTGGTGATTGTTGTGTTCATTGCTTGGTTGATTACAGAATGGGGTGATAAGATATTATTAATTATGCTATTTGTTGAAATATTAAATGAATTAATGTCCTTTGAGACCTAAAACTTTAGGTGATTCTTTGTGGATTATGAATTTGTTGAATATTATTGACTTTAGTATCTACATGTATATCTCTTTTTGGAATATTTTTGGCACAATAGTTAATTACACTAATATAGCTTAGGGTTAATGGTTGGAAATCCAGACTTAAGGCCTAGAGCTTCAAGAATAGATCAAATCGTTCATACATACCAGACGAGGCAAAGGGCTAGGCAAATGGCAGGAAATGCATATTTGAATAAATTGCGACAGCTGGCTGTCAACATTGCTCAGCTGGTTCAAGGACATGCTCAGATTTTGAACCAAAACCAGGGAGCCTATGTCAATGAAGACTACTCCAAGCGGATCGCCAATATGAAGTCAGACTTCTATTCTGGAGAAGAGGACCTGGTTATTCTTGAAGATTGGATCCATGACATGGATAATATCCTTGAGGCAGTGAATTGCCCTACTGAAAGAAGGGTGGGCAGTGTGGTATATTACCTCAAGAAGGAAGCTGACACGTTGTGGACTGCCAACCGAGCCGCTTTCCAAGCTCAACCCAACTTTGACTGGGAAGCTTTGAAGGTAGCACTCTGAAAGTGTTTCTATCTGTAACACCCCAACTGCAACCATACACTTAACAACACATTGCAGCGGAAAACTTAACTCATCACATTACTTAACCCAATGGTGTTACACGCCGTTAACCACCCACGTGGCTAACAAGGCTAATACATTTACATTGTATCGGTCTGATGAACTAGATTCCCGAGCGACTACACATTACTATCCTTTCCATTAACAACAACAACATACATATACATTCCAACTGTACCTATTTACAAACTAATGCCGATAACAATTTCGGTCTTACTACACCTACAATACATACACAATTTAAATGGCTACCCATGTACAAACGACTACCCCGTCCTACTCTCGAACGGCTTCCAGCTCCTTGTACCTGAAATAGAATTGGAAGAAAGGGTGGCCCCAAGGGGCTCAGCACCTTTGCTAGTATGGTAATCCCGCAGCCCGCATGCTACCGGGCCACGCACAACTAATTGTCGTCTTAGTATGCGGTTGATTTTATTTAAATCATGCATGTTAACTGTAAACACATAACACCTTACATACCCATAACAATGGGCTCAATAAAACAGTCCACGCATCTTTACTCGTTAGAACACTCATTGTGTCCTTTTACCCTGGAGGGTTTCTCCTCTATTGGAGCTATTTCCTTAATAGACGACACTTACCCACTAGCCGGGTTATTCTCCAAAACGTCTTATATTAAACTAGGATTCATATCCATGATCCACATACTTCACATAACAACCTATACCACATATTGACATCCATCTTACATAAAATCACAATAATATTTGCATCACATTATCAACACATAACATAACGGGAACGCTTCTCATAGGAACCGACCCAAACATAATTAGTTCACTTGGAGAGCCTAGAGAATGTTGCCAAATTCATGCTAAGCTCGTTACATAACTCATTACCGTCCTGTTAAATGAACGAATAATGTAATCCCAAGGTGCGTCGGATATAGTGATCCAAGCACACCAAACAAACATAGTATGCCCCTGTGGCCCGACGTGAGTCAGTAAAATAGCTTTGGTTAAGCTAAAGGGAAGATTGGAAACCAAATTGGAAAACAATCATAACATACAAAGAGAATCGAACCGGTTATGACATCGACTCCCATACTCACACGCGTGGCGGAACAGACCGGACTCCTCACTCCCCAGTTAGCACTTGTTAGAAGTCTCATTATTGGACTTAGTACATTAATTCACACTTAGGTGGTTAGGTCTAGTCAGACAGACACAAGGGTAGTGAACATATTAACACGCACAAACAAACACATAACTAACCCACGCATAGCCGTGGTTAGAACGTTCCTTAGGTTGGAAACGTTATTACCGGATACCGTTCTCTTACGTTAACCTAATATTGGTTAACTAGCCTTTCATACGCATTCGAGGTTACCGGTATCGGTACGCAAACACACAACAACAGCAACAACGACTATAAACTCGTTTCATGATTTATCTTATAACGTGGCAAACATACAGAAAAACACATTGGCATACAAGCCGGTGTAATCCGGTAGGACACAGGTTGCAAGAAAACCATACCTGTCACCAAGGTCCACTATATTGTGTCCTCTTAGGTTCCTCGAACAAATCCCGTACAACTGGTAACATCACAATTACTTTCATTAACATTGGAGTAACATGATTGCTTAACGTCTAATGCGCCCATAGTTACCCCGTCATCCCGTTATATTTAATTTTACACTTGTGATCTTAAGTTCATAACTCTCACATCAAACCTAACACTTGTTTACACACTTTAAGACCTTTACATGTCACCAAACAAGGCCTAAACATCATCTAAAACCATTACCATTCAATCCCCCATCATTAGGAGCCTTAAACAATTTTTTTCTTCATCTCTGGTCTGGACCGCCCCTCTGGGGCGGTCCCAGGGGCGGTCCACAATAGAAGCTACAAGTTTCTTTTTTTTTTCACTTCTCTGCACTGGACCTCCCCACAGGGGCGGTCCCTAGGGGCGGTCCAGAACAGACCCCATTTTAAAAACCGTTTTTCTCTCCTCCTTTTGAACTCCAAATTCATCCCAATCTTTTCCTATGCATTACACATGTTTTCCCACATGTTTTAACATCTTTTTGGCACACTAAAACCCTCTCTAAACATCCCAAAAACTCCTTAATCTTTTACTCAATTTTTTACTAAATCCTTAACATTTAGAACATTTTACTTACACTTGTAACTTGTAATTTTGCTTAAAGCTTCCACTAACCAAAGTGTTCTTCCACCACAAGATAAACACTCCTAAAGCATCATTTTGCATCACATTCACCCCCTTTACACACACTCCTCAAGTCTTTCCCACAAGTTCCTAATTAAACCTTCACAAGGCATTACACTTCCATTGTTCACCAACTTTGCACAAGACTTTACCACACCTCCACCATCACCTTGGTGTATCTAGAAATCATCCATTAGTTCTCTAAATCTCCAAGACTATGCCCAAGGCATCTTAACACTTAAGAACACCTTATTCCACTTTCTTTCACCATCTTAACACTTAACAATCCCTAGTACCTTCTAGGTCATAAAATCTCATTACAATACTTAAACTCCTTTGTTTATCAACTAAATTTTGCCATAGCTTCTCTTGTATCACCTTACACCAAAACACATAGTTTTTCCACCATTATTCAACCAAGAACACTAAATCTCTTAATACACATTCCTTACACACAAACATATTGTTTTTCATCCTTTAACCACCAAAGACATTCATCTTCTCAAGAAATGTTCTTTACACACAACTAATCCTTTAAACTACACTACATCACAATATAGTGCATAAACTTAAATTACTTGGCACTTAGGCCCTTAAATAACATGGCTCTTAGGCCCTTAAACAACATTAAACTTAAACACTGAATTTCCCACATTTAAATGCCTTCAACCTGCAAATACACACAACAAGGCTCCCATGTCTTTTTAGTCCAACTTGTGGATAGTTTTCTAGCTCATTTACCATTGGCTCTTTAGGTTATTTATTAAGCATATATAGCTCAATTTCCTAGTACAATAAACCACATTAAGAGAGGCCATTTACCTCTTTGTTTTCCAAGCTTTCTCACTTGTTTTCTCTTGTTTTTCTTGATTGAAAATCGGCAAGGAGCTTTTATCACTTGTCAACCTTCTAACCAATACACATATAAGGGTAATGAGCATTAAGTTTAATACTCAAACTCATAATTAACCCTAGGTTTACATAAGTGTCTTAAAACACTAAAAATTGATGATTACCTTTGGAATTTGAAAGAGAGCTTGGATAAGTAGTAAGATAGGACTCCTCCTAGTCCATTGGAGATCAATTCAAGCTAAATGAAGAACAAGAAAATACACCATTAAAGGGTGAATTTTCGGCCATATAAGAAAATGAAGGGAACATGGATTTTCTTTGATCTTTATTACCTCAAAACAAAGGAGAACAACAATATGAAAGAAGATGAGCTTTTCCCCCTTCAATGGAGATTCTTCATGGCACAAAAATGGAGTTCTTGAAGATTTGAAAAGATAGAAGTGAAGATCTTGGTCTAACTAAGACAAATATGGTCTTAGAATTTGATTTGGAGCATTAATGAACATTTGGTGAGCAATTGAAGTTGGAGAAGAGAGGTGCTGCACCATGAACGGTTTTGGTTGGGAGAATGGAGGAAGATGACGGTGGGAACAAGAGGAAATGAAGAAAGGTGAGGAGAGAGGCAAAGTTTGAAGATATTTATGTTATAAAGCAAATAGTAACTTTATTTTCTTTTACTTTTCTTAGTTGGCTGGCCAAGTATGGTGACTCACACCACTAAAACCGTGCCCCCTTACATATTAGAGATATTTATGGTCTTTGTTGACCAAATAATTGACTTATGTTGACTTAAGTCAAAACTAGCACTATTTGAGCACTATTCACAAACTAAGGCACATATTTGTGAAATTTTTGATTTCCCATTGATTTAGACTTCCTAATGTGATACTAAGTAGTACACATGTTAATTAAAGAGTAATGATGGACATTTAGCCACTCAAAACCCATTTACAAGACAATTTTTCAAAAATGTGCTTTAAAGCTCCTTAAAGCACATTTTATGTTTTAACTTGTTTGCAAGCTTGGTTTTCTTTAGTAATTGATTTAATATGTTCATTAACATATAAATAAGGTTTTGGTAAGCTTATTAGGTCTTAACCAAACTTATCCCAAGCTTAGAGCACATTTTCGCCCATATTGGCTTTAAGGTATTTATTTGTGTTTTGTTTGGTTTAATTGTCTACCAAAGTTTCCTAACGACTTAATTAGCCTTATTAAGTCATAATTGAATGTTATAAAGTCTTGGTAGGCTCTTTGGGTCCTAACCAAGTTCACTCCAAGCTTAGACCATGTTTTTGCTCCAACTGTGTCTTAGTGCTTATTGTGTTTACTATGGTTTAAATTGTTCACTAATGTTTCTAAGGCACTTTTTAGCCTTTAAATATCATAGTTTAACATTTAAACTTCATATCAAGGTTTGGGGTATTTCAATCTACCCCCTTAAAAGAACTTCGTCCTCGAAGTTCACACTTCCCACGCATCATTTGGATTAGAACTCGAGGATTACTTGCAAATAAAACTTCCAAAACCAAACATACTTACATCACAACCTTAGACTTAACGGTCCGGGTAACATATACACATCCATACATAACATAACACACTTACATGTTAACCTCGGACTTAACGGTCCGGGTACCTTAACAACATTTGCACTTGCATAACAACCCTTAGACTCTCAGGTCTGGGTAACATAACAACATTCGGAACTCAACCACATCAGGACTCAAGGTCAAAAATAATATTTATTACACATACCACACAACATGTCTTAGCATGTATAGCAATCAAAAATACCTTTTATATACACTATGATCCCGCAGATTCCTTTGGGAGATCAAAACAATCACCTAATCTTTAACATATATACTTCTCATGTCACCGGTCCGAAGACGAAGGCTCGTATGTCCTCAGCTCATGAGCAAGTACTACCAACATATTCTTTATAAGGTTAAGTAAGAGAACTTTCTTTAATTAAAGTATCAATCAAAGGTTTTGAAAATACCAATTGAAAATCCTTTTGAAAACACATACAACTCCAAGTCCAACTTATGTTCTTTATTTCTTTTTCTTAGCGTGGTTGTTTGTGACCACTTAAGGGAGCTTCAAGAATCATCCAACCCTGATGTGATCAGCATCAGTGTTGAACTATCCTTCCACCCCAATTTGTGTTTGGCTTCCCTTGATCACATGCAAATCAAGTTCCACCTCCCACTTCATTTTCAAGCATCAAATAATACACCCATTTTCTAGTCATAATCATTACATCTCAAAGGATAGAATTCCGTCTATCAGTTATCTCCATTCACTTTAATCCAGTTACCTAGGAAATCTTATTCTCACTAGGTTCTATGTCGGTTTCATACCCTTTTATGAATCACTATATTGTATATATACATATATTTTATCAAAATACAACACACGGTTTTACATTTATACACTGTCGGGGTTTTAGTTCCCCGGGAGTTTCTTTACTCCCTTACACTTGTACTCTCACACACAACTGCTAACAAAATAAACACACTTATCACAATGGTATTCGCATCTCCTGTGCGCAATTACCACGATTAAACCATGAATGAATGCGTATGTTTATATAACACACGCACCAATCATCATAACAAATTATTTTGTGCTATGCACAACATAGTTCACGTACACTTGTACGGTAAAACACACTAAGCGGTTTTGCGCTCTACCCCCCTTAAAGGGATTACGCCCACGTAATCAACCACTGAATATTGGTTTAAAAAATTCTACCGTCGTGAAGTGTTTTAACTTCCACGCAGTCTGTTATACAATGTGTTCTGGTTAGAGGATCTTAACCATATTGGCGGTTTAGTCCCTAACCAAGAATTCTCATTGGAGTTCGTTTAACTCATAACCGGTTTCGTTTATGGCCTGTGAGGCATTAATAATTAGTCGTTTATTCGTATTCACAATGCATATTCAGTATCTGAAGCATGGGTTCACCTTTATCTTGTGAAGAATGGTTTCTTAACCGATGCGTGGTATCTCTTACCGTGAGCGAATTCGGTGAGTTTCAAACTTTCTATTCACTTCCATAATAATTTACTGTGTATACTGCTATGTATTTTACAATGATTGACTTGATTCCTTCCGACTTACTGTCGGTTGAGGTTGAGCCACTACCTAATGTGTAGTGCTCTCTCTGTTATTCCCTGCACTTGAGGTATATTCCATACCGATATTTGGTATTCCGTGTTATTGCAGTCATTTATTGCTAGACATGTCTCCACATCTGGTTTTGTACATGTATCCTTTCATTGGTACGACCTTGCATTTCCTATGCCTTGGTCCTTATAGCGTTATAAGTCTCTTTCTACTTCTACCACAATCACCATTTTCCCAAATTCCTAGCTATCTCACTCGATCATTACTGCGCAAGTGCAATACCAAAACACTCAGTCATACAGAGTGCAGAGGCGTAAACTCTTGGCAGTAAATCTCTTATGCGATTGCAATGGAATTCACACTGTGTTTCACTGAGATTCTTATCTCATAATACTGGTTACTGGCTTACTGTCTGATTCAATTGCTATCACTTATCATTGTATCTCCACTGGGTTTAACTCATAACCATGCTTAGTTGCCATATTATCGATTAACAATACTTATGCAACGGTCGCTTATTGCGCACCGTATCCTTACTCATTATACAACATCAACTTACACTGCATCCGCTATTATATTAGCTTCCGCCATTACACTGTGTTTCGCCACTTATTTGGCTGTTTGCTGGATACGCTATTCTTCGAGTCTTTATGCTCCTTGAGCGTTGTTCACTACACATTTAGCATCACACACCTATGGTGGTTGCTATTAAACTTATTACTCTTCCGGTCTCTCAATATCGAGAGGTATCCCCACTCTTAAAGTAGTGGTTCGTTCTCCGCTCTATTCACTTGTATAACATAAACTTTCGTAATCAATAAAATGTACTTAACACGTATTACTTGTGGCTTATAAGCCTTACTGCCTCGAGCTCTGCTCATCATAGGTTGTTCACACTCATTTACTTCTCTGTACAATATTTCATGATTTGGAGGTTGTATTGACTCCACGACAAGGTCGTTGCATCACGATTCCTTCCAAGTTGTCTCTTGGAAACTTAGGGTCCTACTGTTAAGTGGGTTCCCTTCGGTGTTTAAACCGAGTAATTGTTTCAACTCTTGCGTTTATGTCACCTTGTTTCAATCAACAATTGTTGATTCAAACACCCCTCAAGGATTGCTCCTGGGTGTTGTCAAGGTATGCCATTACATCCGGTTTACATTTATGGGTACATTTAGCTGGGTTTACCATCCTTTTCTGTGAAGGTCGATACTCCCCGGTAGTCTAGGTGATCATTCCGGGAGTTTCATCCTGTTTATTGCACATTAACGTGCCCAAATTAGGCATCTGCCTTGCCACGTACAGGCTGGGTCACCGTTCCAGCTATCATGTTTATCCCTGAGGATCCTTAAGACATATGCGATGTCTCTACGTAACAGTCAGTGCACTTCGTATTCCCTAACTCTTAAACATTTCCTTGAAACGAATTCACTAATTCATTTAGTTTTGTTGACTTAACTGAGTTCTTTAATTCCAACCATTTTTTTTGGTAATCCTTTGCTCTTGCTTGACTTTCACTACTGACCGTAGTATGAAGTCGACTACTTCCCGTGTTCCGGACTTTACTCGTATACATATGTGGGGTACCATACTGATACATTGCTACTTACCCGACTAACCCATCAGTAGGTCTGTCAGGCCCACAAGCTCCTATCGGAGTGCGGTCATCCCACATTTCAGTTGGTACACTCGTAGTGTCCGTCACACGCCTAGGTGAAGTATTTTGTTGTCAACTCCCTTATATTGTCCTGTGACAATATGCATTCTGTGCTTCCCGAACTTAGTCAAGGGAAAGTCTATCCACTGTTGTATTACCATGAACTCAATCCATTCCCTCAGGTTGTTACCCTTGGGTTTACCGGTTTCCTTTCCGGTTATTCAAAAGTAAACTGGGTATAACTTACCTACCGTGTGGCACTGAGGCCGGTGTAGGTCCTCTGGTTTGGTTTTTAAAAGAAGGTAGAAAATAAGTATTGGCTTGAAAGAAACTTTGGTTTTGAAAGAAAAGAGTTTGAAATAAATCTGAGTTGAAAGAAAAATTCTCGTGGTTTTACAACGTCTTTTGCCTTAACCAAATCTAGCTTCTTGCTGACTGGAGTACTTCCGATTACAAAGGTTAGGCCGTTAAGCCCTTCCACAGTTATGATGATCACAATTAACTTCATGGTACTTTACTAAGTACTTTGTAGTTATTAAATTTTTTTTTTTCCCCGAACAGCCCTATTATAGCAGCACTTGCCATGGCAAGTGCGCCATGTTAGCTGGCTTATCGGCTGAACACTTACCGGTTGCGGTATTGTTCTTATCTGCACCGTATTCAGTGGCCTTGTTGGCTCTTACCTTTTAACTCTACTCTGATAATCAATCTTCTGCACAACTCCTCATTGATCTTCACATGGTAATCATTAACTAGGGTGTTTCCCCTTTTGGGAGACCCCTTTTTCCTTAGTACTGTATCTTTTTCGTAGCTCGTTCCACGCATTTGTTGTGGTTACTGAGACTTGTCTCTTGTTTGGGTACTACGTTGTAGTTCCTTAGTCGGTTGGTATATCGTTGGTGGTATTGTTTAATGTTTGTAGTCCCGTAGACACTCATCTCGGGTTTCACTACTTCATTTCTTGTCTATTGCACGGTTGGTGCGTTGCAAGCTGGTTGTTCTCGACTGCTCGGCATGTCGACCCAGGTTGCCGGAAATTCCATTCTTCTATGCATAGGATTCTTCATTCTTCACTATTAAATGCGGCTAACATTGTTCAGATGGAAACCGTCTCCGGGATTCTCACTTTTCGGGATCTACCGTATGACAGGTTCTCCGTACTTACAGATGTACTTAATAACAGCCAGATCGGGTATTCCCAAGTAAGAGAGGACTTTCATCTCTCTGGCATTGTTTCCAAGTTATAAAACAGGGATTGTGGAGGGTGGGATGGACATTGTAGGTTTCCAGTACATACTGGTGATTCCTAATTAGCATATCTCTCACGCTATCACACAACCCTTAACCCAAAGTACTGAAATCCTAACTCGGTACTTCCTAAGCTCGGTAATTCAGTCATCAGAGCGATACTTCGCTCTGATACCACTTTTTGTAACACCCCAACTACAACCATACACTTAACAACACATTGCAGCGGAAAACTTAACTCATCACATTACTTAACCCAATGGTGTTACACGCCGTTAACCACCCACGTGGCTAACAAGGCTAATATATTTACATTGTATCGGTCTGATGGACTAGATTCCCGAGAGACTACACATTACTATCCCTTTCCATTAACAACAACAACATACATATACATTCCAACTGTACCGAGTATTTACAAACTAATGCCGATAACAATTTCGGTCTTACTACACCTACAATACATACATAATTTAAATGGCTACCCATGTACAAACGACTACCCCGTCCTACTCTCGAACGGCTTCCAGCTCCTTGTACCTGAAATAGAATTGGAAGAAAGGGTGGCCCCCAAGGGGCTCAGCACCTTTGCTGGTATGGTAATCCCGCAGCCCGCATGCTACCGGGCCACGCACAACTAATTGTCGTCTTAGCATGCGGTTGATTTTATTTAAATCATGCATGTTAACTGTAAACACATAACACCTTACATACCCATAACAATGGGCTCAATAAAACAGTCCACGCATCTTTACTCGTTAGAACACTCATTGTGTCCTTTTACCCTGGAGGGTTTCTCCTCTATTGGAGCTATTTCCTTAATAGACGACACTTACCCACTAGCCGGGTTATTCTCCAAAACGTCTTATATTAAACTGGGATTCATATCCATGATCCACATACTTCACACAACAACCTATACCACATATTGACATCCATCTTACATAAAATCGCAATAATATTTGCATCACATTATCAACACATAACATAACGGGAACGGTTCTCATAGGAACCGACCAAAACATAATTAGTTCACTTGGAGAGCCTAGAGAATGTTGCCAAACTCATGCTAAGCTCATTACATAACTCATTACCGTCCTGTTAAATGAACAAATAACTTAATCCCAAGGTGCGTCGGATATAGTGATACAAGCCAGGCCAAACAAACATAGTATGCCCCTGTGGCCCGACGTGAGTTAGTAAAATAGCTTTGGTTAAGCTAAAGGGAAGATTGGAAACCAAATTGGAAAACAATCATAACATATAAAGAGAATCGAACCGGTTATGACATCGACTCCTATACTCACACGCGTGGCCGGAACAGACCGGACTCCTCACTCCCCAGTTAGAACTTGTTAGAAGTCTCATTATTGGACTTAGTACATTAATTCACACTTAGGTGGTTAGGTCTAGTCAGACAGACACAAGGGTAGTGAACATATTAACACGCACAAACAAACACATAACTAACTCACGCATAGCCGTGGTTAGAACGTTCCTTAGGTTGGAAACGTTATTACCGGATACCGTTCTCTTACGTTTACCTAATATTGGTTAACTATCCTTTCATACGCATTCGAGGTTACCGGTATCGGTACGCAAACACACAACAACAACAACAACAACGACTGTAAACTCGTTTCATGATTTATCTTATAACGTGGCAAACATACAGAAAAACATATTGGCATACAAGCCGGTGTAATCCGGTAGGACACAGGTTGCAAGAAAACCATACCTGTCACCAAGGTCCACTATATTGTGTCCTCCTAGGTTCCTCGAACAAATCCCGTACAACTGGTAACATCACAATTACTTTCATTAACATTGGAGTAACATGATTGCTTAACGTCTAATGCGCCCATAGTTACCCCGTCATCCCGTTATATTTAATTTTACACTTGTGATCTTAAGTTCACAACTCTCACATCAAACCTAACACTTGTTTACACACTTTAAGACCTTTACATGTCACCAAACAAGGCCTAAACATCATCTAAAACCATTACCATTCAATCCCCCATCATTAGGAGCCTTAAACAAATTTTTTTCTTCATCTCTGGTCTGGACCACCCCTCTGGGGCGGTCCCAGGGGCGGTCCACAACAGAAGCTACACGTTTCTTTTTTTTCACTTCTCTGCACTGGACCTCCCCACAGGGGCGGTCCCTAGGGGCGGTCCAGAACAGACCCCATTTTAAAAACCGTTTTTCTCCTCCTTTTGAACTCCAAATTCACCCCAATCTTTTCCTATGCATTACACATGTTTTCCCACATGTTTTAACATCTTTTTGGCACACTAAAACCCTCTCTAAACATCCCAAAAACTCCTTAATCTTTTACTCAATTTTTTACTAAATCCTTAACATTTAGAACATTTTACTTACACTTGTAACTTGTAATTTTGCTTAATGCTTCCACTAACCAAAGTGTTCTTCCACCACAAGATAACCACTCCTAAAGCATCATTTTGCATCACATTCACCCCCTTTACACACACTCCTCAAGTCTTTCCCACAAGTTCCTAATTAAACCTTCACAAGGCATTACACTTCCATTGTTCACCAACTTTGCACAAGACTTTACCACACCTCCACCATCACCTTGGTGTATCTAGAAATCATCCATTAGTTCTCTAAATCTCCAAGACTATGCCCAAGGCATCTTAACACTTAAGAACACCTTATTCCACTTTCTTTCACCATCTTAACACTTAACAATCCTTAGTACCTTCTAGGTCATAAAATCTCATTACAATACTTAAACTCCTTTGTTTATCAACTAAATTTTGCCATAGCTTCTCTTGTATCACCTTACACCAAAACACAGTTTTTCCACCATTATTCAACCAAGAACACTAAATCTCTTAATACACATTCCTTACACACAAACATATTGTTTTTCATCCTTTAACCACCAAAGACATTCATCTTCTCAAGAAATGTTCTTTACACACAACTAATCCTTTAAACTACACTACATCACAATATAGTGCATAAACTTAAATTACTTGGCACTTAGGCCCTTAAATAACATGGCTCTTAGGCCCTTAAACAACATTAAACTTAAACACTGAATTTCCCACATTTAAATGCCTTCAACCTGCAAATACACACAACAAGGCTCCCATGTCTTTTTAGTCCAACTTGTGGATAGTTTTCTAGCTCATTTACCATTGGCTCTTTTGGTTATTTATTAAGCATATATAGCTCAATTTCCTAGTACAATAAACCACATTAAGAGAGGCCATTTACCTCTTTGTTTTCCAAGCTTTCTCACTTGTTTTCTCTTGTTTTTCTTGATTGAAAATCGGCAAGGAGCTTTTATCACTTGTCAACCTTCTAACCAATACACATATAAGGGTAATGAGCATTAAGTTTAATACTCAAACTCATAATTAACCCTAGGTTTACATAAGTGTCTTAAAACACTAAAATTTGATGATTACCTTTGGAATTTGAAAGAGAGCTTGGATAAGTAGTAAGATAGGACTCCTCCTAGTCCATTGGAGATCAATTCAAGCTAAATGAAGAACAAGAAAATACACCATTAAAGGGTGAATTTTCGGCCATATTGGCTTTAAGGTATTTATTTATGTTTTGTTTGGTTTAATTGTCTACCAAAGTTTCCTAACGACTGAATTAGCCTTATTAAGTCATAATTGAATGTTATAAAGTCTTGGTAGGCTCTTTGGGTCCTAACCAAGTTCACTCCAAGCTTAGAGCATGTTTTTGCTCCAACTGTGTCTTAGTGCTTATTGTGTTTACTATGGTTTAAATTGTTCACTAATGTTTCTAAGGCACTTTTTAGCCTTTAAATATCATAGTTTAACATTTAAACTTCATATCAAGGTTTGAGGTATTTCACTATCCGGAGCATGTGAGGATAAGAAGATGCCAAGAATTTCAGGAGTTAAAGCATCTCTCATTGTCAGTTCAAGAATACTACACCAGATTTATGAAGTTGGCCAGATTTGCCCCAACACTAGTGCCCAATGAAGCAGCTAAGATAGAGAAGTTCATTGGTAGGTTAGCCTTTCGACTGCAGGAGATTCTGAGTTGCTTTACTTTTACCACCATCCATAAGGCATATGAGAAAGTAGCTAACCTTGACCGTATTCAGTAGAAGAAGAGAGAAGTTCAGGCTGGAAACAAAAGGAAAGTCGAAGGAAATTATGACAGAAGAGGATCCTTCATAACCAGGGCCAAGATAAGAGGCCTCGTTCCAACTATGATGAACGGCCCAAGTTTGGAGGAAATCACAGTCAAGGATTGGGGAACCAAGGAAGAAGGCATTACCATTGCAAGACATGCAGTCGAGATCACCCGGGGACAGATTGCAATGGAAATTTGATCAAATGTTATATAATGTGGCAAGAAGGGCCATAGATCGTATGAATGCTACAAAAATACCTTAGGTAGTACCCCTCAGAGAAACAATGGAGGCCAAGGTGGACATGATGTGAGTAGGAACAATCAGAACTACCAGAATCGAAGTGGAAACCATAACAACTCTGGAGGATCTACCCAGAACAACAATAAGCAGAATATTGGTGTGGGAGGCAGCAACAAAAACCACAACAATAATGGCAACAACAACTACCGCAATCCGGGAAAGATTAATGTGATGAGTCGAGCCGAGGCCGAAGCTGGGGACATGTGATCACTGGTACTTTCCTTGTCCAGAAATGTAACACCCCTAATTCTAAACCTGTAATGATGTCGCAGTTCGTAGCATAATAAATAATAATTCGCAGCGGAGAATAAAACTAACTACCTTGGTGTTACACGCCGTCACTTTCCCTTGTGAGCAACAAGGCAACCTTACTCTTTCCAACAATACAACTCCTCACGCTGTGATGAACAGAAACTGAGCACTTCTAATTATTACAAACCAAAACCAACTAAATGAGCAACTAACTGAATACAACAACTTTCTTAATACAATACATAATAAAACCAACGGTGTTTGTTGAAAACACTTCAGCTACCCCCGTGTCCCGCACTCCGGCTTGAGTCTTCATCAATAACCTGGAATGTTTGGCCCAATGAAGGGCTCAGCAATCGAAATGCTGGTATGCTAAATGTAGTCTTAAATCATCAAGATTCCTTAAGTCGTTTAGCCATCTTGATATTAGATTCATTACATAAAATACCGGTTTACAATGACAACAGTAATAACTGTAACACTTAACGATCACATAGCAATTCACCTGTAAACACCAGTGTACAACAGAACACGACACCAACAACCACAAAACAACAACTCATAGAAATAGCCAACAGTCACACATTAATAATCAATAACAATAACCAATAATCACTTATTAATAACCCATAACGATCACCAAACAAGATACGCGTATTAAACCGTACTTGTTAGTTAGCCACCTGACCCTTATCCTTTAAACCAATCATTTAACCTTATCCAATTAATTTCCACTTCAAGTATCATGTTAAGTCAAACCTTAATAACTTATTAATGGACGAATGTCCCCTTGTGTTCCATTGGAACTGTTTACCAGCTGACCCTGTGGCCCTGGTTAATTGACCGATCCGGTCGAACCTGTGCACCAACGGCAGTGCCTTCCACCATCCCCGAATGTGGCTGATGGATTTCAAGTGACTCCATTATAGTCTCTCGTAGTGATCACAATGCGCAACCAGAAAGTCGAAACGATCTGGATTCCTCTCTTTATAAGTTAGCCCTTTTTGTCAGTGATATATTAACCAATCCTTGAGTTAAGACTATAACAGTTGACCTTCAGTTAGGTTCAATAATACCTTTAGGTCAGTTAGTCTTGTTCCAGTTTAGATGTATAAACTTTCAGTCATAAGACGTTCGCGTAAAAATAAAACGCAACAAAGTTGAGCAATACAGTATACAATATCATTCACATAAAATCAAAGATATCGCTCTTAAACAATTAACACAAAATGTCTGGACCTTAGCATAATCCTTAGGACATTCAGACCACACAATTAACATACCGTTCACCAAGTAACTGCTAGCTTGACAAATCCCTGTTCAGCAGTCCCTCCCCGTACGCTGTTATTTAAACATGTAGTACCGGGTAATATTAATATAACTATTCATTAAATGTTATGGTACTGTCACTGTAATGTTTATACTCGTTGTATAATAACTCTGTATGTTATTTATTTTCCCCTGTTATTTTAACAGTGGTTCTAGATAACCTAGCAGTTCATTATTTTATGTGGAGTTCACATGTGATAATGAATTTCTATTATACGGTATATCCTTATCTCATTATTTATATACTCACAATTATTTCCACTTATTCCTTATATCATATTATTTGGTTAGTTATATTATAACCACCTTTATTTTATAAACTTTATATTATACTCCATAATATATCATATTACATTATATTACCTAGTTTTACTTCCTTTCCTTATTAAATTACAATACCAACCTTATTATTTCGGTATCATATTTTATACCCAACCACCTTATAAATTACTAGATAACCACACATAATTCCCGGTAACCATAATTTGAACCCATTAACTTTTACAATTTTTCCAAACAACCATATACTTTTATAATTTACCAAATATCCATATTATTTTTCGGAAATTGTAAAACAATTATATTAACTTCTATTAATTGCCAAATAACCTATAACTTTTATAATTCATTAATTACCCACATTAACCTTTTTAATTTACTAATTAGCCACTTAATATTTCGGTAATTCCAAAATAGGTATTCTAATTTTTATAAATTACCAAATGACCTCATTAATTTTCGGTCTTGACATATACTTTCCTTATATTCACATTTTAATCCCAAAACTTTATATAAGTTACATATTAACTTATAAATTATAGTTTTAATATTTTACTTCTTTAAATAACCGGAACAGCCCACAACTTTCTTCAATTTATATTTCCGCCCATATTAAATTCTATTTTTCCTTTATATTTCCATAAATTACATATTCACCCCAAAACTTTTATAAACTTAATATTTTATGTCATAAATCATTTTAACCCAAAGTTTTTGGTCAACACTTTGACCAAGACTTAATTTCATAATTAATACTTTAATAAACCCATAAAATCATAAGTAATTCTCGGCCACATACTATATTTCCTAATAATTACAAAATAGTCCCAAAACTTTATAAAATGTCATTTTAACACTTAACCACTTATTTAAATTCACTAAAATTCATAATATTAATTCCTACCTTATATTATAACATAAATATACCAAATCAACCCCTTTGTTCTCGGCATTTATTATTTATACACTAAACTTTTCAAAATTTACATTTTAACCACATAACTTTATAAATTAGCCATTTAAATACTTGTAGCTATTTTTAATAGTCCCAAAATTTAAAATAAGTTAATATACTTATATGTATTTCAAAATTCACCAAATCTCTTGTATTGCTCTCGGCTTTAATTAAATTCTACCATATGGTTTTTAAACTTGATTTAAACTTTATAATATGTATATATAAATGTATATAAGCCATATAACACTTCTAAAAATTATGCTAATGACTTAGAATGATTATAAACTAAAAATAGAACATTAAATCCCTAGACCATTTGGTTCTAATATATATGTAACTTAACTAATTTTTGTGCCCCAAAAATATACCTTAAGGTAATAACCTTACCTTATATGTTTAAATTATTTTCTTGACAATATAACCCAATATTTTCGGCCCTAATTTATGTAATGGTTATACATAATTTTTATACCAAAGTTTGAAGCTTAAATCAAACTCAAACTTAATAAACCTTATATAAACTTACCCTTAAATCAAGACAATTCTTGTACTTGATTTTTCCTTGAATTTCCAAGCTCCTCAAATGCTATATTGATGTAGAGAATTCGGCCACCTTATATATATTTAGGAGATCTATTTGTTAGACTCCTAACAAGGATTTATAAATAATATTTGAAATAATTTTTACAAGAGTTTACCTTAGGAATTTAACAAGGTATTTTTGATACACCTTGGGATGCTTGTAGATCCAAGTTTCCTTCATGAAATAATGAAGAGAATATAGGTTTAGAAGTTCTTATATTTTCGAAAATGATTTAGGATATTTCATAAAGATTTTCAACATGAAAATATACCTTAACTTGATCTTGTTGTTCCTTGTATTGTTGTTGAATCTAGGAACCTCCTTAGAACACTAATGTTTGGTGATTTCTTGTACATTTGCTAGGATGATTTACATAGAAATGGTGTTAGGATTGAATTCACCATTAATGGAGTTTACTAACACTTAGGAATTAACTTAGGAAGAAAGAAGAAAAGAGAGAGAGCTAGAGGGGAGACTTACCATTTGTTTAAGGTGAGGGCAAGGGAATTGAGCAAAGGCTCACGTAAGTATTAAGGCAAGGAGAATTGAATGGGTACTTACGTATGTTTTAGTAGAAGAGAATGAAAGCAACAAAAATCTATTTGCTATTGTTTATTGGCCATTATTTCATGTCTTTATTTTATGTCATGTTTATGTTTATTTTGACTACAGAATTTAGTCACAAAGCTCTCTTAATTTGCTAAGTATACGGCTGGTTGGCCTTGATGAGAGTAAGCATCTTCTAATATTGTAGTATTATGGCTAAAGGAATGGTAGGAGATTATCTTGATTATTCAATATAGCATGTCAATTATTTAGGATTAATTAAGTTAATCACCAGCACTTATCTTGCTTTTCTTATAGATGTGATCGGCCATCATGGAGTAAATAAGCAGCTCTAATTGTGTAGACTTGCGGCTCCAAGCATGCTAGGAAACCACTCACAATTTGTTTTATTCTTGTCATTAGATTAGGCTTAGTCTTGTTTTGTTTTTATTTGATCATTAACAGCACTAATCTTGTTTATTTGTGCAGGTTTGATCGGCTGCAATGGAGCACAACAGCAGCTCCTAATTGATGTAGATTTACGGTAATGGACTAGCTAGGTAGTTAGTCTAGTTTTTTGTTTATTTGCAACATGTCAATTATAGAAGTTAGGTAATTGTCTTATGAGTTAATTAATTGTCAATCATACTCCCTTTTCTCAGATTCCAATCGGCACTCATTTGCCCATGGAACAATTTGTTTGATTTGTTTTAATTGCCTTAGATAAAGTGTGACTAGATTTGTCATTCATTTCATTACTTTGCTTAGACTAATCCCCCTTGCTTTTCTCTTGCAGATTACACGGTGGAGAAGGCTTCATTGCCAATGTCTTATTGCTATAACATCATATAATATATGCTAAGATGACTCACCATCTATAAAGCAATTTTTGAACTAAAAACTAATCATAATTGACTCCTATTGTCGCTTGCATTGGAGATTAGATGGAGCAGATTTTTAACTTGATTTTTGGTACAATATATTGTATTAAGACCATACTAATATGTATAATAGGTTCCAGCATTTAATTGGTACATTTTTATTGTGGTAAAAGATGAAAGTTTTAAGGTAAAAATGCTGATTTTAGGTACCTTTTTGACCTAAAAATCGCCCCCATTTATACTATGAGTTTAGTACTGGAATTAATTGATTTTGGTGATCAATTTATCCACTTTTAAGTTTATCAACTCGTGGCTCCTCAAAAACTTTGAGGCAATTGCGTAAAACGCATTTTTGTGACACCCGAAGGTGTATTTTTGTGCTTTAAGGATTTTTCTGAAAAATGATTAGTCGCTATGAGTTCCAAGTGTTTATTGACATTTTTATAGTCAATAATAATATGTTAAGGTGTTACATTGAGTTATATGGGGTTATATCAACTCTAAACACAACTGGGCTAACTGGGCACAAAGGAGCGCTAAGAAATTCTCCCGAGTATTTTGCCTTTAACTGAGAATTTATCTTGAGAACTTCATCTTAAATGTTCATTAAGGTACTATTATTCATTTAGAATGAGGTGTAATGCTTTATTTTATTTTATAAGGTATTTCCGGGACTTTCGGGCCTTAAGGGGCCTTTAAGGGAATTCCCGAGCATATTGTATTTTCATTCAGTTTTAACTGAGGACTTGTGTTTAAAAGGTCATATAATGATCCTTGATTACTTCATGTGAAGTTTATAGCTTATATATCTTGTTTATCTTACGGTCGGGCTTTAACGCACGTTTTTGACCTTAAGGAGTTTAGGTGGGTTTTTAACGCCCAAGTGTTTATATACTTTCTTAGGGTTTCATAATCCCCCAAATAATATTTATAATCCCTCAAATAATATTTATTTATATACTTAATTGTTTAAGTGTTAGGGGTATTTCAGTCTACCCCCCTTAAAAGGACTTCGTCCCGAAGTCATAACTTATACTTACATATCCTATGGAATCAAGTTCCACGTGTCTATTCCCTATATGATTATCATTCCTGGGTGTCAATACTATAGTGACACCCCTACATTCCATCTGTAATTCGAGTGTATGTAGTTCATACATATACATAGCCTTACTCATGACATTTAATATAATTGTAACACAAATAACTTGGTAAATACTGTAAAATAAGTAAACACAGAACACATCCATAACTTATTCAAGTGTCACATGGGACACAACAATGACCATACAAGTGTCTCATAGGACATATCATTAATAACCAACCATTGTCACATAGGACATATCAATAACCATTTAACCAATTGCACACATGCGCAACAATCAAACACAAATAACCATACACAAAACCAATATAGACTACAAATATGCAAGTTGCATGTGGTGCTCTACCCCCCTTAAAAAGGGTTACCCACGTACCCCACAAGTATACACAAAAAATTAAGAATGTATTGCTGGATACTTGTCTCGCATGGAGTCTTCTAACTCCCATGTCGCCTCTGAAATATCGTGGTTTGACCACAAAACCTTGACCATTCTAATGATCTTGTTCTTGGTCTCCCTAGTCTTGGCGTATAAGATGCGAAATGGGGTCTCCTCCTATCTAGGTGTAGGATTTAGCTCGAGTGTCTCGGGCTCTAAGTTATGTGATGGTGAGGCACATACTGCTTTAGCTGAGAAATGTGAAACACATTGTGCACTCTCCCTAGCTTAACATATGAGTCTAATCTGTAGGCTAATGGGCCCACTCGCTCCGTAATAAGGTACGGTCTTACATACTTCAGGCTAAGCTTGCCCTTCGGCCCTAATCTTAAAAATTCTTTCCATAGGTGAAACTCTAAGGGAGACTCGATCGCCTACTGCGAATTCGAGATCTCTCATACGGACATCTGCATATAACTTCTGTTTTTTTACTAGATATAGCTCTCAAGAATCTATGCATTCCCTGACATGCTTGATAGTGCATTAATATGCTTTTTATTTGAATACCTTGTGTATGTGTGAAGGTAATCTACCATCTTGTATGTTGCCAATGTTATCTTATGGCTTATTTAAACCATCGTGTGGAACACACTTCTATTAATCGCCTCTTGTAGTTGTAACCGTTGACGCTCGGGTTTTACGTTAATATTGGGGCATATTTAAAATCTCTTTCTTTGATCATCAGGTCATCATCTTTGTGATTCTGGTATTTGAGTTTACTGTTGCCATATACGGCTTTCATTTTAAATGTAAGGTATTAGCTACGGTTGAGCCGTGCATCTTATGTATATTATAGAAAGATTTCTTGATATTATTGATTCACCAATTATCTCGGTAGTATATACACGATTATTATTGTCTGTTCATTAGGTATATCACAGTAGGTTCCAGTTAAGGTTTCTAACAAGGTACATTTTCTTCACAATTGAACATGTTCTTGCGGTTTTGGATCAGCTCATGTGAGTATCAGTATAATGTTTCTACTCTTATATTCTACCATGTTTATAGGTAGGTTCCTATTTAATATATTTGGTTTGCATTCATAAAGAAAGACTTGAAGTCGATTTTTCCTTCCGATGGCAATATGGCCATAACTTAGAAGCTAGTTTGAGAATACTTTTATTACAAGTGATTATCTCTTGATCTCATATTTAATTTATTAATATGGTTCATGGAATAATAATAGTTAATATTTCTCTCACAATTGATTATCTTTCCGACATATGCGGAGTTGTTTTAGCTATTTAATCTTCTCGGGGTAACCCGGACAACTTAACTCTTAATTTACACCTTCCACCTCTCATATACCTATTAGTCAATTTTTTTTATTTGATTTAAGAATAAATACTTACGTATTACAGAAATATTTGTGACCACTTGTAAGGAGTCTCAGGAATCATCCAACCCTGACGGGGTCAGCATCAGTGTTGAACTATCCTTCCACTCCATTTTGTGTTTGGTTTTCCCTTGATCTGACCAGGATCAAGTTCGACCTCCCACGTCAAAATTCAAACAATCACATAATTGTCATTTTCCAACTTTTATCTTATCATACTTTGTGACTTGGTGATTACTATATGTACCTTTTCCTCCGACTTTATACAACTATTCCAATGACTGTTACAACTTATACTTGAATCTAGTGTATTCCTTAATCCCCGGAACTAAGTTCCTCTGATCAAATCATCAAGCGGGGAAGCCAGTTTTTCCTCTTGGCATAAAAGTAGATTCTTATTAAAACATCTAGGCTCTTACTGTCTAATGATTATATCCATCAATCATCTTAACTCCTAAATCCATCATACAAGTAATAAGTTCAGTTAAGGATTTGTATACCTTTGAATATCCTCTTCTCTTAAAAGGTTTATCTAATACTTAACTTATCAGGGCTTGATTATTGCCTATACTTGGTTATCATTACATAGAACAAAAGCAGTCACAGTTAGACTTCCAAGTAAAAATTTTCATAACTCAATCAACAACTACAGTCCATAAAGTATTATTTCCTCCTCCTTAAAGCTGGGCTTTTCCCTTATTTCATCTAAACTCCATAAATCTGGTGAACCATGTGTTCAGCCTAGGTTACGTATCTCTTAACAATAGTACCATCTCAAACTAAGAGTTTCAGATTGTATCCACGGTTTGGTAATAGGACAATTAAAGCATATTCTTTGTTTCTATCTCTTAGAACGTGGTTAATCCACAAACTTAATGGCTTCCAACATAGGTCGATTAATTGTATCAAGTAGAAAATCTAGAATCACAGGGATTAGTATATAACGTTAGGAAGGCTTACGTGTAAAACAATGTTACAAGCCAAGGGGTATGTTTCCCCCCTTTTAAATTTAATTTACACTTTTTTTGTATATATTAATTCAAACTCTTATATATTTACACCCGACTTCATTGCAACTGTCGAGGAGAGTTATTCGTTACCATGTTATTTAACATTTATATTACATAGGGTTTACCTTATTTGATTTATGCGATTTTTATTCGCGTTTATAACTTGAGTTGTCATAAAACATATGCTCGTATAGAACCATCAGGATAATGTAGGACGATAGCCTCAAAATAGGGTATATATTTAACGATACTTTAGCCCTCTGAAATGTATCAATATTCTTCAACGTTTTAGGTTGACCACCTTCAAATTATAATTATATATGTAGCATTTGGTATTGCTAATTAGGTAGTTCTCCTGACATCAGGAAATATAGGTTCAAGTTTGTTCTCTCTTTTTTTTTATTATTACTTAAGAGTCCAGCACTGTCGCCATATTGATACTAGTTGAGACTCTTGATATTTGCTCGGGTATTTATAACCCGTGCTTATCCATGATGGATGTTTAGTTAGATATTATTTTATTATTTTTTTTTTGAGATTCTGTTTCTCTATTGTCATATTTTAAGGTTTCGTACTATCTTCCCTCATAGTTAATAAGGGATTGTAAGATTTTCTTGTATCGCACTGAGCGGTGAGCTCGGTGCCTGGGTATCCCATAAAATTTCAGTGTTTGCTCTTTTCGTGAACTCTTTAACAAACCCTTTTGACATTTTATGTAGTCTTAAGTATTCCATATTAATTAATGTATTCCTCTTCATGACATCTGCTCGTCATTTAGGCAGGTCATAATTTGTAATTACTGTAAGTTTGTACAGTTAATATCGCCCTTCGGTGGTCCAAGCAAAGTTAACTTACTATTCCTCATTGTACTATCTCACACCCTTTTATCCCAAGGCTATTCTTGGTTTGTATCCGGTTTAATGCTCCTAATCCCATGGTACACTAATTTGGATTCTCCAATAAATCTTAACGCGTCTCCTGACTTAGATAATCTTGTCTGCCTCATTATCCTCTTCTAATCACCGTATAAAACTCAGTATTATCTCCTACGAAGAATGATACATCTAGTATCCCAATCCTTACCCATACATATTATATATAATCTAAATCTTGATCCACTCCCTTATTCTAGTATATAAATCCTCCAAGGCCTATTCCCAAGTTCTACATTCATTTAAACAGTTATTTGTTCATTTATAGTTAAGTATTTCTTGAGTAGGATCATGCCGGGTCAGATTACTTGGCATTATGCCTCTGGATATCCCTGACCTTCGCTCATAGGCTCAGGTGACCTCGATCTCATAGGTAAGGGAAAAATAAATATCGAAGTATCCTATTAGGTGAGAGGTTACCCAAGTTAGGTCTCTCAAAATTTTGATACTTACTAATCACATATAAGTCTCACCGACTAATAACTATGAACACATATTTATGCATCATGCATTTAGCTTAGGTTCTAGGCTTACCGGTTTCGCGCTGAGCACTCGCCTCAGCGCCTGAAGTTCCCATTGTGTACAGGGTATTTCTTCATGGAACTTTCTCCTTTCCTTTCTGACTTCCGGATGAGGATGATTGTCCTGCTGGTCCTCTAGTTTAGATGTTGTTCTGCGGTGCCCGCCCGGCCTACTCTTGGTCCGCCCGCTTCATTAGCTGGTGCTCTCTGTGAACCTTTAGCTACCTTGTAGACTCGGCTCCCTGGATTGGAAAAACATTCATACTCCCTGTGACCTTCCTTTTTACAATAGCGGCACTCCACCTTCCTTCCTGCGCAATCTACGCCTGGGTGATCCCTTCCACATCGCTTACAGTAGTAGTGGCGTTGGGTTGGCTTATTGCTCCAAGGTGGTGCTGATCTCCGTGGCTGTGCGTCAATGGCTGAGCCGGTCAGACGAGGAATCTGCTCCCTTGTCTTCTGATCATGGAAGTCCTTCCGCCCTTTCTTCCTATCTAAGAATTTCTTCCCCTTCGTGTGGTAACCGTCAGAGGTTGCTCCACCATCATCTCCTTCAGTACTTTTTCTCTTCTTTCTTTCTGCGTCGGAGTAGTCGACTCCTGGTATATAGTCCAACAAACTGGTGCACCGTGCGTAGTATTGGTCAACTGTTTGACTCCCTTGGACTAAGGTCTCGATCTCCTGCCTTTTTCTCTGTTTTATGTGTTCGGGGTAGTACTTCTCCCGCAACACTTCTACAAACGCTGTCCATCCAAAGTCCGGTGTAGCTCTACGGTGGCCCTCCACAGACCGCCACCAAATGTTAGCTGCGCCCTTCAGGTTGTATGCGGCGATGTCGACCTGCTGGTCTTCTGGAACTCTGACAGCCTTGAACGCTTTTTGGTGCTCTACAATGAACTTTTCCAGTGCGGCGGGGTCCGGTTCCCCTGAATAAATTGGTACTCTCGCATCTGCAATGCTCTTCAACCAGTTGGTTTCCCTGGGCTGTGGCGGGTGGGGTATGGCTCCTGTAAATTGAGCTCCTAGCTGCTGCGCGAAAGTTGCCATGGCTGCTGCTAGGTCTGGTACCTCTGGAACATCTGCCGGTGTCTCGCCACTGCGTCTACTACTGTCTCCACGTGGTCTTTCTCTTGTCGACATCTATAGTATATTATTACTACTCGGTTGCTACACCGTCATACATACACAATCACAAACATGTAAGTAAGCTAACTACTAGCAATAAAATATCCCTAGGGTTTTTTCTAGGTCACGAATCCTCACAGACGTTTCCCGTATCCCAATATTCCTATGCTCATTGTCCTAGACTCAGTATCTTTTCATCAGAGCGGTACTCCGCTCTGATACCACTTTTGTAACACCCCTAATCCTAAACCTGTAATGACGTCGCAGTTTGTAGCATAATAAATAATAATTCACAGCGGAGAATAAAACTAACTATCTTGGTGTTACACGCCGTCACTCACCCTTGTGAGCAACAAGGCAACCTTACTCTTTCCAACAATACAACTCCTCACGCTGTGATGAACAGATACTGAGCACTTCTAATTATTACAAACCAAAACCAACTAAATGAGCAACTAACTGAATACAACAACTTTCTTAATACAATACATAATAAAACCAACGGTGTTTGTTGAAAACACTTCAGCTACCCCCGTGTCCCGCACTCCGGCTTGAGTCTTCATCAATAACCTGGAATGTTTGGCCCAATGAAGGGCTCAGCAATCGAAATGCTGGTATGCTAAATGTAGTCTTAAATCATCAAGATTCCTTAAGTCGTTTAGCCATCTTGATATTAGATTCATTACATAAAATACCGGTTTACAATGACAACAGTAATAACTGTAACACTTAACGATCACATAGCAATTCACCTGTAAACACCAGTGTACAACAGACACGACACCAACAACCACAAAACAACAACTCATAGAAATAGCCAACAGTCACACATTAATAATCAATAACAATAACCAATAATCACTTATTAATAACCCATAACGATCACCAAACAAGATACGCGTATTAAACCGTACTTGTTAGTTAGCCACCTGACCCTTATCCTTTAAACCAATCATTTAACCTTATCCAATTAATTTCCACTTCAAGTATCATGTTAAGTCAAACCTTAATAACTTATTAATGGACGAATGTCCCCTTGTGTTCCATTGGAACTGTTTACCAGCTGACCCTGTGGCCCTGGTTAATTGACCGATCCGGTCGAACCTGTGCACCAACGGCAGTGCCTTCCACCATCCCCGAATGTGGCTGATGGATTTCAAGTGACTCCATTATAGTCTCTCGTAGTGATCACAATGCGCAACCAGAAAGTCGAAACGATCTGGATTCCTCTCTTTATAAGTTAGCCCTTTTTGTCAGTGATATATTAACCAATCCTTGAGTTAAGACTATAACAGTTGACCTTCAGTTAGGTTCAATAATACCTTTAGGTCAGTTAGTCTTGTTCCAGTTTAGATGTATAAACTTTCAGTCATAAGACGTTCGCGTAAAAATAAAACGCAACAAAGTTGAGCAATACAGTATACAATATCATTCACATAAAATCAAAGATATCGCTCTTAAACAATTAACACAAAATGTCTGGACCTTAGCATAATCCTTAGGACATTCAGACCACACAATTAACATACCGTTCACCAAGTAACTGCTAGCTTGACAAATCCCTGTTCAGCAGTCCCTCCCCGTACGCTGTTATTTAAACATGTAGTACCGGGTAATATTAATATAACTATTCATTAAATGTTATGGTACTGTCACTGTAATGTTTATACTCGTTGTATAATAACTCTGTATGTTATTTATTTTCCCCTGTTATTTTAACAGTGGTTCTAGATAACCTAGCAGTTCATTATTTTATGTGGAGTTCACATGTGATAATGAATTTCTATTATACGGTATATCCTTATCTCATTATTTATATACTCACAATTATTTCCACTTATTCCTTATATCATATTATTTGGTTAGTTATATTATAACCACCTTTATTTTAAAACTTTATATTATACTCCATAATATATCATATTACATTATATTACCTAGTTTTACTTCCTTTCCTTATTAAATTACAATACCAACCTTATTATTTCGGTATTCATATTTTATACCCAACCACCTTATAAATTACTAGATAACCACACATAATTCCCGGTAACCATAATTTGAACCCATTAACTTTTACAATTTTTCCAAACAACCATATACTTTTATAATTTACCAAATATCCATATTATTTTTCGGAAATTGTAAAACAATTATATTAACTTCTATTAATTGCCAAATAACCTATAACTTTTATAATTCATTAATTACCCACATTAACCTTTTTAATTTACTAATTAGCCACTTAATATTTCGGTAATTCCAAAATAGGTATTCTAATTTTTATAAATTACCAAATGACCTCATTAATTTTCGGTCTTGACATATACTTTCCTTATATTCACATTTTAATCCCAAAACTTTATATAAGTTACATATTAACTTATAAATTATAGTTTTAATATTTTACTTCTTTAAATAACCGGAACAGCCCACAACTTTCTTCAATTTATATTTCCGCCCATATTAAATTCTATTTTTCCTTTATATTCCATAAATTACATATTCACCCCAAAACTTTTATAAACTTAATATTTTATGTCATAAATCATTTTAACCCAAAGTTTTTGGTCAACACTTTGACCAAGACTTAATTTCATAATTAATACTTTAATAAACCCATAAAATCATAAGTAATTCTCGGCCACATACTATATTTCCTAATAATTACAAAATAGTCCCAAAACTTTATAAAATGTCATTTTAACACTTAACCACTTATTTAAATTCACTAAAATTCATAATATTAATTCCTACCTTATATTATAACATAAATATACCAAATCAACCCCTTTGTTCTCGGCATTTATTATTTATACACTAAACTTTTCAAAATTTACATTTTAACCACATAACTTTATAAATTAGCCATTTAAATACTTGTAGCTATTTTTAATAGTCCCAAAATTTATAAAATAGTTAATATACTTATATGTATTTCAAAATTCACCAAATCTCTTGTATTGCTCTCGGCTTTAATTAAATTCTACCATATGGTTTTTAAACTTGATTTAAACTTTATAATATGTATATATAAATGTATATAAGCCATATAACACTTCTAAAAATTATGCTAATGACTTAGAATGATTATAAACTAAAAATAGAACATTAAATCCCTAGACCATTTGGTTCTAATATATATGTAACTTAACTAATTTTTGTGCCCCAAAAATATACCTTAAGGTAATAACCTTACCTTATATGTTATAAATTATTTTCTTGACAATATAACCCAATATTTTCGGCCCTAATTTATGTAATGGTTATACATAATTTTTATACCAAAGTTTGAAGCTTAAATCAAACTCAAACTTAATAAACCTTACTTATATAAACTTACCCTTAAATCAAGACAATTCTTGTACTTGATTTTTCCTTGAATTTCCAAGCTCCTCAAATGCTATATTGATGTAGAGAATTCGGCCACCTTATATATATTTAGGAGATCTATTTGTTAGACTCCTAACAAGGATTTATAAATAATATTTGAAATAATTTTTACAAGAGTTTACCTTAGGAATTTAACAAGGTATTTTTGATACACCTTGGGATGCTTGTAGATCCAAGTTTCCTTCATGAAATAATGAAGAGAATATAGGTTTAGAAGTTCTTATATTTTCGAAAATGATTTAGGATATTTCATCAAGATTTTCAACATGAAAATATACCTTAACTTGATCTTGTTGTTCCTTGTATTGTTGTTGAATCTAGGAACCTCCTTAGAACACTACTGTTTGGCGATTTCTTGTACATTTGCTAGGATGATTTACATAGAAATGGTGTTAGGATTGAATTCACCATTAATGGAGTTTATTAACACTTAGGAATTAACTTAGGAAGAAAGAAGAAAAGAGAGAGAGCTAGAGGGGAGACTTACCATTTGTTTAAGGTGAGGGCAAGGGAATTGAGCAAAGGCTCACGTAAGTATTAAGGCAAGGAGAATTGAATGGGTACTTACGTATGTTTTAGTAGAAGAGAATGAAAGCAACAAAAATCTATTTGCTATTGTTTATTGGCCATTATTTCATGTCTTTATTTTGTCATGTTTATGTTTATTTTGACTACAGAATTTAGTCACAAAGCTCTCTTAATTTGCTAAGTATACGGCTGGTTGGCCTTGATGAGAGTAAGCATCTTCTAATATTGTAGTATTATGGCTAAAGGAATGGTAGGAGATTATCTTGATTATTCAATATAGCATGTCAATTATTTAGGATTAATTAAGTTAATCACCAGCACTTATCTTGCTTTTCTTATAGATGTGATCGGCCATCATGGAGTAAATAAGCAGCTCTAATTGTGTAGACTTGCGGCTCCAAGCATGCTAGGAAACCACTCACAATTTGTTTTATTTTGTCATTAGATTAGGCTTAGTCTTGTTTTGTTTTTATTTGATCATTAACAGCACTAATCTTGTTTATTTGTGCAGGTTTGATCGGCTGCAATGGAGCACAACAGCAGCTCCTAATTGATGTAGATTTACGGTAATGGACTAGCTAGGTAGTTAGTCTAGTTTTTTGTTTATTTGCAACATGTCAATTATAGAAGTTAGGTAATTGTCTTATGAGTTAATTAATTGTCAATCATACTCCCTTTTCTCAGATTCCAATCGGCACTCATTTGCCCATGGAACAATTTGTTTGATTTGTTTTAATTGCCTTAGATAAAGTGTGACTAGATTTGTCATTCATTTCATTACTTTGCTTAGACTAATCCCCCTTGCTTTTCTCTTGCAGATTACACGGTGGAGAAGGCTTCATTGCCAATGTCTTATTGCTATAACATCATATAATATATGCTAAGATGACTCACCATCTATAAAGCAATTTTTGAACTAAAAACTAATCATAATTGACTCCTATTGTCGCTTGCATTGGAGATTAGATGGAGCAGATTTTTAACTTGATTTTTGGTACAATATATTGTATTAAGACCATACTAATATGTATAATAGGTTCCAGCATTTAATTGGTACATTTTTATTGTGGTAAAAGATGAAAGTTTTAAGGTAAAAATGCTGATTTTAGGTACCTTTTTGACCTAAAAATCGCCCCCATTTATACTATGAGTTTAGTACTGGAATTAATTGATTTTGGTGATCAATTTATCCACTTTTAAGTTTATCAACTCGTGGCTCCTCAAAAACTTTGAGGCAATTGCGTAAAACGCATTTTTGTGACACCCGAAGGTGTATTTTTGTGCTTTAAGGATTTTTCTGAAAAATGATTAGTCGCTATGAGTTCCAAGTGTTTATTGACATTTTTATAGTCAATAATAATATGTTAAGGTGTTACATTGAGTTATATGGGGTTATATCAACTCTAAACACAACTCCCGGGCTAACTGGGCACAAAGGAGCGCTAAGAAATTCTCCCGAGTATTTTGCCTTTAACTGAGAATTTATCTTGAGAACTTCATCTTAAATGTTCATTAAGGTACTATTATTCATTTAGAATGAGGTGTAATGCTTTATTTTATTTTATAAGGTATTTCCGGGACTTTCGGGCCTTAAGGGGCCTTTAAGGGAATTCCCGAGCATATTGTATTTTCATTCAGTTTTAACTGAGGACTTGTGTTTAAAAGGTCATATAATGATCCTTGATTACTTCATGTGAAGTTTATAGCTTATATATCTTGTTTATCTTACGGTCGGGCTTTAACGCACGTTTTTGACCTTAAGGAGTTTAGGTGGGTTTTTAACGCCCAAGTGTTTATATACTTTCTTAGGGTTTCATAATCCCCCAAATAATATTTATAATCCCTCAAATAATATTTATTTATTTATACTTAATTGTTTAAGTGTTAGGGGTATTTCAGTCTACCCCCCTTAAAAGGACTTCGTCCCGAAGTCATAACTTATACTTACATATCCTATGGAATCAAGTTCCACGTGTCTATTCCCTATATGATTATCATTCCTGGGTGTCAATACTATAGTGACACCCCTACATTCCATCTGTAATTCGAGTGTATGTAGTTCATACATATACATAGCCTTACTCATGACATTTAATATAATTGTAACACAAATAACTTGGTAAATACTGTAAAATAAGTAAACACAGAACACATCCATAACTTATTCAAGTGTCACATGGGACACAACAATGACCATACAAGTGTCTCATAGGACATATCATTAATAACCAACCATTGTCACATAGGACATATCAATAACCATTTAACCAATTGCACACATGCGCAACAATCAAACACAAATAACCATACACAAAACCAATATAGACTACAAATATGCAAGTTGCATGTGGTGCTCTACCCCCCTTAAAAAGGGTTACGCCCACGTACCCCACAAGTATACACAAAAAATTAAGAATGTATTGCTGGATACTTGTCTCGCATGGAGTCTTCTAACTCCCATGTCGCCTCTGAAATATCGTGGTTTGACCACAAAACCTTGACCATTCTAATGATCTTGTTCTTGGTCTCCCTAGTCTTGGCGTATAAGATGCGAAATGGGGTCTCCTCCTATCTAGGTGTAGGATTTAGCTCGAGTGTCTCGGGCTCTAAGTTATGTGATGGTGAGGCACATACTGCTTTAGCTGAGAAATGTGAAACACATTGTGCACTCTCCCTAGCTTAACATATGAGTCTAATCTGTAGGCTAATGGGCCCACTCGCTCCGTAATAAGGTACGGTCTTACATACTTCAGGCTAAGCTTGCCCTTCGGCCCTAATCTTAAAAATTCTTTCCATAGGTGAAACTCTAAGGGAGACTCGATCGCCTACTGCGAATTCGAGATCTCTCATACGGACATCTGCATATAACTTCTGTTTTTTTACTAGATATAGCTCTCAAGAATCTATGCATTCCCTGACATGCTTGATAGTGCATTAATATGCTTTTATATTTGAATACCTTGTGTATGTGTGAAGGTAATCTACCATCTTGTATGTTGCCAATGTTATCTTATGGCTTATTTAAACCATCGTGTGGAACACACTTCTATTAATCGCCTCTTGTAGTTGTAACCGTTGACGCTCGGGTTTTACGTTAATATTGGGGCATATTTAAAATCTCTTTCTTTGATCATCAGGTCATCATCTTTGTGATTCTGGTATTTGAGTTTACTGTTGCCATATACGGCTTTCATTTTAAATGTAAGGTATTAGCTACGGTTGAGCCGTGCATCTTATGTATATTATAGAAAGATTTCTTGATATTATTGATTCACCAATTATCTCGGTAGTATATACACGATTATTATTGTCTGTTCATTAGGTATATCACAGTAGGTTCCAGTTAAGGTTTCTAACAAGGTACATTTTCTTCACAATTGAACATGTTCTTGCGGTTTTGGATCAGCTCATGTGAGTATCAGTATAATGTTTCTACTCTTATATTCTACCATGTTTATAGGTAGGTTCCTATTTAATATATTTGGTTTGCATTCATAAAGAAAGACTTGAAGTCGATTTTTCCTTCCGATGGCAATATGGCCATAACTTAGAAGCTAGTTTGAGAATACTTTTATTACAAGTGATTATCTCTTGATCTCATATTTAATTTATTAATATGGTTCATGGAATAATAATAGTTAATATTTCTCTCACAATTGATTATCTTTCCGACATATGCGGAGTTGTTTTAGCTATTTAATCTTCTCGGGGTAACCCGGACAACTTAACTCTTAATTTACACCTTCCACCTCTCATATACCTATTAGTCAATTTTTTTATTTGATTTAAGAATAAATACTTACGTATTACAGAAATATTTGTGACCACTTGTAAGGAGTCTCAGGAATCATCCAACCCTGACGGGGTCAGCATCAGTGTTGAACTATCCTTCCACTCCATTTTGTGTTTGGTTTTCCCTTGATCTGACCAGGATCAAGTTCGACCTCCCACGTCAAAATTCAAACAATCACATAATTGTCATTTTCCAACTTTTATCTTATCATACTTTGTGACTTGGTGATTACTATATGTACCTTTTCCTCCGACTTTATACAACTATTCCAATGACTGTTACAACTTATACTTGAATCTAGTGTATTCCTTAATCCCCGGAACTAAGTTCCTCTGATCAAATCATCAAGCGGGGAAGCCAGTTTTTCCTCTTGGCATAAAAGTAGATTCTTATTAAAACATCTAGGCTCTTACTGTCTAATGATTATATCCATCAATCATCTTAACTCCTAAATCCATCATACAAGTAATAAGTTCAGTTAAGGATTTGTATACCTTTGAATATCCTCTTCTCTTAAAAGGTTTATCTAATACTTAACTTATCAGGGCTTGATTATTGCCTATACTTGGTTATCATTACATAGAACAAAAGCAGTCACAGTTAGACTTCCAAGTAAAAATTTTCATAACTCAATCAACAACTACAGTCCATAAAGTATTATTTCCTCCTCCTTAAAGCTGGGCTTTTCCCTTATTTCATCTAAACTCCATAAATCTGGTGAACCATGTGTTCAGCCTAGGTTACGTATCTCTTAACAATAGTACCATCTCAAACTAAGAGTTTCCAGATTGTATCCAACGGTTTGGTAATAGGACAATTAAAGCATATTCTTTGTTTCTATCTCTTAGAACGTGGTTAATCCACAAACTTAATGGCTTCCAACATAGGTCGATTAATTGTATCAAGTAGAAAATCTAGAATCACAGGGATTAGTATATAACGTTAGGAAGGCTTACGTGTAAAACAATTGTTACAAGCCAAGGGGTATGTTTCCCCCACTTTTAAATTTAATTTACACTTTTTTGTATATATTAATTCAAACTCTTATATAATTTACACCGACTTCATTGCAACTGTCGAGGAGAGTTATTCGTTACCATGTTGATTTAAATTTATATTACATAGGGTTTTACCTTATTTGATTTATTGCGATTTTTATTCGCGTTTATAACTTGAGTTGTCATAAAAGACATATGCTCGTATAGAACCATCAGGATAATGTAGGACGATAGCCTCAAAATAGGGTAGGTATATTTAACGATACTTTAGCCCTCTGAAATGTATCAATATTCTTCAACGTTTTAGGTTGACCACCTTCAAATTATAATTATATATGTAGCATTTGGTATTGCTAATTAGGTAGTTCTCCTGACATCAGGAAATATAGGTTCAAGTTTGTTCTCTCTTTTTTTTTATTATTACTTAAGAGTCCAGCACTGTCGCCATATTGATACTAGTTGAGACTCTTGATATTTGCTCGGGTATTTATAACCCGTGCTTATCCATGATGGATGTTTAGTTAGATATTATTTTTATTTTTTTTTTTTAGATTCTGTTTCTCTATTGTCATATTTTAAGGTTTCGTACTATCTTCCCTCATAGTTAATAAGGGATTGTAAGATTTTCTTGTATCGCACTGAGCGGTGAGCTCGGTGCCTGGGTATCCCATAAAATTTCAGTGTTTGCTCTTTTCGTGAACTCTTTAACAAACCCTTTTGACATTTTTGTAGTCTTAAGTATTCCATATTAATTAATGTATTCCTCTTCATGACATCTGCTCGTCATTTAGGCAGGTCATAATTTGTAATTACTGTAAGTTTGTACAGTTATATCGCCCTTCGGTGGTCCAAGCAAAGTTACTTACTATTCCTCATTGTACTATCTCACACCCTTTTATCCCAAGGCTATTCTTGGTTTGTATCCGGTTTAATGCTCCTAATCCCATGGTACACTAATTTGGATTCTCCAATACTCTAAAATTAACGCGTCTCCTGACTTATAGATACATCTATGTCTGCCTCATTATCCTCGAAATTCTATCACCGTATAAAACTCATATATCTCCTACGAAGAATGATACATCATCTAGTATCCCAATCCTTACCCATACATATTATATTAATCTAAATCTTGATCCACCCCCTTATTCTAGTATATAAAATCCCCAAGGCCTATTCCCAAGTTTCTACATTCATTTATAACAGTTATTTGTTCATTTATAGTTAAGTATTCTTGAGTAGGATCATGCCGGGCATATTACTTGGCATTATGCCTCTGGATATCCCTGACCTTCGCTCATAGGCTCAGGTGACCTCGATCTCATAGGTAAGGGAAAAATAAATATCGAAGATCCTATTAGGTGAGAGGTTACCCAAGTTAGGTCTCTCAAAATTTTGATACTTACTAATCACATATAAGTCTCACCGACTAATAAACTATGAACACATATTTATGCATCATGCATTTAGCTTAGGTTTAGCTTACCGGTTTCGCGCTGAGCACTCGCCTCAGCGCCTGAAGTTCCCATTGTGTACAGGGTATTTCTTCATGGAACTTTCTCCTTTCCTTTCTGACTTCCGGATGAGGATGATTGTCCTGCTGGTCCTCTAGTTTAGATGTTTGTTCTGCGGTGCCCCGGCCTACTCTTGGTCCGCCCGCTTCCTTATAGCTGTGCTCTCTGTGAACCTTTAGCTACCTTGTAGACTCGGCTCCCTGGATTGGAAAAACATTCATACTCCCTGTGACCTTCCCTTTTACAATAGCGGCACTCCACCTTCCTTCCTGCGCAATCTCATACGCCTGGGTGATCCCTTCCACATCGCTTACAGTAGTAGTGGCGTTGGGTTGGCTTATTGCTCCAAGGTGGTGCTGATCTCCGTGGCTGTGCGTCAATGGCTGAGCCGGTCAGACGAGGAATCTGCTCCCTTGTCTTCTGATCATGGAAGTCCTTCCGCCCTTTCTTCCTATCTAGAATTTCTTCCCCTTCGTGTGAACCGTCAGAGGTTGCTCCACCATCATCTCCTTCAGTACTCTTTCTCTTCTTTCTTTCTGCGTCGGAGTAGTCGACTCCTGGTATATAGTCCAACAAACTGGTGCACCGTGCGTAGTATTGGTCAACTGTTTGACTCCCTTGGACTAAGGTCTCGATCTCCTGCCTTTTTCTCTGTTTTATGTGTTCGGGGTAGTACTTCTCCCGCAACACTTCTACAAACGCTGTCCATCCAAAGTCCGGTGTAGCTCTACGGTGGCCCTCCACAGACCGCCACCAAATGTTAGCTGCGCCCTTCAGGTTGTATGCGGCGATGTCGACCTGCTGGTCTTCTGGAACTCTGACAGCCTTGAACGCTTTTTGGTGCTCTACAATGAACTTTTCCAGTGCGGCAGGGTCCGGTTCCCCTGAATAAATTGGTACTCTCGCGTCTGCAATGCTCTTCAACCAGTTGGTTTCCCTGGGCTGTGGCGGGTGGGTATGGCTCCTGTAAATTGAGCTCCTAGCTGCTGCGCGAAAGTTGCCATGGCTGCTGCTAGGTCTGGTACCTCTGGAACATCTGCCGGTGTCTCGCCACTGCGTCTACTACTGTCTCCACGTGGTCTTTCTCTTGTCGACATCTATAGTATATTATTATTACTACTCACTCGGTTGCTACACCGTCATACATACACAATCACAAACATGTAAGTAAGCTAACTACTAGCAATAAAATATCCCTAGGGTTTTTTCTAGGTCACGAATCCTCACAGACGTTTCCCGTATCCCAATATTCCTATGCTCATTGTCCTAGACTCAGTATCTTTTCATCAGAGCAGTACTCCCTCTGATACCACTTTTGTAACACCCCTAATCCTAAACCTGTAATGACGTCGCAGTTTGTAGCATAATAAATAATAATTCACAGCGGAGAATAAAACTAACTATCTTGGTGTTACACGCCGTCACTCACCCTTGTGAGCAACAAGGCAACCTTACTCTTTCCAACAATACAACTCCTCACGCTGTGATGAACAGATACTGAGCACTTCTAATTATTACAAACCAAAACCAACTAAATGAGCAACTAACTGAATACAACAACTTTCTTAATACAATACATAATAAAACCAACGGTGTTTGTTGAAAACACTTCAGCTACCCCCGTTCCCGCACTCCGGCTTGAGTCTTCATCAATAACCTGGAATGTTTGGCCCAATGAAGGGCTCAGCAATCGAAATGCTGGTATGCTAAATGTAGTCTTAAATCATCAAGATTCCTTAAGTCGTTTAGCCATCTTGATATTAGATTCATTACATAAAATACCGGTTTACAATGACAACAGTAATAACTGTAACACTTAACGATCACATAGCAATTCACCTGTAAACACCAGTGTACAACGAACACGACACCAACAACCACAAAACAACAACTCATAGAAATAGCCAACAGTCACACATTAATAATCAATACAATACCAATAATCACTTATTAATAACCCATAACGATCACCAAACAAGATACGCGTATTAAACCGTACTTGTTAGTTAGCCACCTGACCCTTATCCTTTAAACCAATCATTTAACCTTATCCAATTAATTTCCACTTCAAGTATCATGTTAAGTCAAACCTTAATAACTTATTAATGGACGAATGTCCCCTTGTGTTCCATTGGAACTGTTTACCAGCTGACCCTGTGGCCCTGGTTAATTGACCGATCCGGTCGAACCTGTGCACCAACGGCAGTGCCTTCCACCATCCCCGAATGTGGCTGATGGATTTCAAGTGACTCCATTATAGTCTCTCGTAGTGATCACAATGCGCAACCAGAAAGTCGAAACGATCTGGATTCCTCTCTTTATAAGTTAGCCCTTTTTGTCAGTGATATATTAACCAATCCTTGAGTTAAGACTATAACAGTTGACCTTCAGTTAGGTTCAATAATACCTTTAGGTCAGTTAGTCTTGTTCAAGTTTAGATGTATAAACTTTCAGTCATAAGACGTTCGCGTAAAAATAAAACGCAACAAAGTTGAGCAATACACTATACAATATCATTCACATAAAATCAAAGATATCGCTCTTAAACAATTAACACAAAATGTCTGGACCTTAGCATAATCCTTAGGACATTCAGACCACACAATTACATAACCCGTTCACCAAGTAACTGCTAGCTTGACAAATCCCTGTTCAGCAGTCCCTCCCGTACGCTGTTATTTAAACATGTAGTACCGGGTAATATTAATATAACTATTCATTAAATGTTATGGTACTGTCACTGTAATGTTTATACTCGTTGTATAATAACTCTGTATGTTATTTATTTTCCCCTGTTATTTTAACAGTGGTTCTAGATAACCTAGCAGTTCATTATTTTATGTGGAGTTCACATGTGATAATGAATTTCTATTATACGGTATATCCTTATCTCATTATTTATATACTCACAATTATTTCCACTTATTCCTTATATCATATTATTTGGTTAGTTATATTATAACCACCTTTATTTTATAAACTTTATATTATACTCCATAATATATCATATTACATTATATTACCTAGTTTTACTTCCTTTCCTTATTAAATTACAATACCAACCTTATTATTTCGGTATTCATATTTTATACCCAACCACCTTATAAATTACGATAACCACACATAATTCCCGGTAACCATAATTTGAACCCATTAACTTTTACAATTTTTCCAAACAACCATATACTTTTATAATTTACCAAATATCCATATTATTTTTCGGAAATTGTAAAACAATTATATTAACTTCTATTAATTGCCAAATAACCTATAACTTTTATAATTCATTAATTACCCACATTAACCTTTTTAATTTACTAATTAGCCACTTAATATTTCGGTAATTCCAAAATAGGTATTCTAATTTTTATAAATTACCAAATGACCTCATTAATTTTCGGTCTTGACATATACTTTCCTTATATTCACATTTTAATCCCAAAACTTTATATAAGTTACATATTAACTTATAAATTATAGTTTTAATATTTTACTTCTTTAAATAACCGGAACAGCCCACAACTTTCTTCAATTTATATTTCCGCCCATATTAAATTCTATTTTTCCTTTATATTTCCATAAATTACATATTCACCCCAAAACTTTTATAAACTTAATATTTTATGTCATAAATCATTTTAACCCAAAGTTTTTGGTCAACACTTTGACCAAGACTTAATTTCATAATTAATACTTTAATAAACCCATAAAATCATAAGTAATTCTCGGCCACATACTATATTTCCTAATAATTACAAAATAGTCCCAAAACTTTATAAAATGTCATTTTAACACTTAACCACTTATTTAAATTCACTAAAATTCATAATATTAATTCCTACCTTATATTATAACATAAATATACCAAATCAACCCCTTTGTTCTCGGCATTTATTATTTATACACTAAACTTTTCAAAATTTACATTTTAACCACATAACTTTATAAATTAGCCATTTAAATACTTGTAGCTATTTTTAATAGTCCCAAAATTTATAAAATAAGTTAATATACTTATATGTATTTCAAAATTCACCAAATCTCTTGTATTGCTCTCGGCTTTAATTAAATTCTACCATATGGTTTTTAAACTTGATTTAAACTTTATAATATGTATATATAAATGTATATAAGCCATATAACACTTCTAAAAATTATGCTAATGACTTAGAATGATTATAAACTAAAAATAGAACATTAAATCCCTAGACCATTTGGTTCTAATATATATGTAACTTAACTAATTTTTGTGCCCCAAAAATATACCTTAAGGTAATAACCTTACCTTATATGTTATAAATTATTTTCTTGACAATATAACCCAATATTTTCGGCCCTAATTTATGTAATGGTTATACATAATTTTTATACCAAAGTTTGAAGCTTAAATCAAACTCAAACTTAATAAACCTTACTTATAAAACTTACCCTTAAATCAAGACAATTCTTGTACTTGATTTTTCCTTGAATTTCCAAGCTCCTCAAATGCTATATTGATGTAGAGAATTCGGCCACCTTATATATTTTAGGAGATCTATTTGTTAGACTCCTAACAAGGATTTATAAATAATATTTGAAATAATTTTTACAAGAGTTTACCTTAGGAATTTAACAAGGTATTTTTGATACACCTTGGGATGCTTGTAGATCCAAGTTTCCTTCATGAAATAATGAAGAGAATATAGGTTTAGAAGTTCTTATATTTTCGAAAATGATTTAGGATATTTCATCAAGATTTTCAACATGAAAATATACCTTAACTTGATCTTGTTGTTCCTTGTATTGTTGTTGAATCTAGGAACCTCCTTAGAACACTACTGTTTGGCGATTTCTTGTACATTTGCTAGGATGATTTACATAGAAATGGTGTTAGGATTGAATTCACCATTAATGGAGTGAAATAACACTTAGGAATTAACTTAGGAAGAAAGAAGAAAAGAGAGAGAGCTAGAGGGGAGACTTACCATTTGTTTAAGGTGAGGGCAAGGGAATTGAGCAAAGGCTCACGTAAGTATTAAGGCAAGGAGAATTGAATGGGTACTTACGTATGTTTTAGTAGAAGAGAATGAAAGCAACAAAAATCTATTTGCTATTGTTTATTGGCCATTATTTCATGTCTTTATTTTATGTCATGTTTATGTTTATTTTGACTACAGAATTTAGTCACAAAGCTCTCTTAATTTGCTAAGTATACGGCTGGTTGGCCTTGATGAGAGTAAGCATCTTCTAATATTGTAGTATTATGGCTAAAGGAATGGTAGGAGATTATCTTGATTATTCAATATAGCATGTCAATTATTTAGGATTAATTAAGTTAATCACCAGCACTTATCTTGCTTTTCTTATAGATGTGATCGGCCATCATGGAGTAAATAAGCAGCTCTAATTGTGTAGACTTGCGGCTCCAAGCATGCTAGGAAACCACTCACAATTTGTTTTATTTTGTCATTAGATTAGGCTTAGTCTTGTTTTGTTTTTATTTGATCATTAACAGCACTAATCTTGTTTATTTGTGCAGGTTTGATCGGCTGCAATGGAGCACAACAGCAGCTCCTAATTGATGTAGATTTACGGTAATGGACTAGCTAGGTAGTTAGTCTAGTTTTTTGTTTATTTGCAACATGTCAATTATAGAAGTTAGGTAATTGTCTTATGAGTTAATTAATTGTCAATCATACTCCCTTTTCTCAGATTCCAATCGGCACTCATTTGCCCATGGAACAATTTGTTTGATTTGTTTTAATTGCCTTAGATAAAGTGTGACTAGATTTGTCATTCATTTCATTACTTTGCTTAGACTAATCCCCCTTGCTTTTCTCTTGCAGATTACACGGTGGAGAAGGCTTCATTGCCAATGTCTTATTGCTATAACATCATATAATATATGCTAAGATGACTCACCATCTATAAAGCAATTTTTGAACTAAAAACTAATCATAATTGACTCCTATTGTCGCTTGCATTGGAGATTAGATGGAGCAGATTTTTAACTTGATTTTTGGTACAATATATTGTATTAAGACCATACTAATATGTATAATAGGTTCCAGCATTTAATTGGTACATTTTTATTGTGGTAAAAGATGAAAGTTTTAAGGTAAAAATGCTGATTTTAGGTACCTTTTTGACCTAAAAATCGCCCCCATTTATACTATGAGTTTAGTACTGGAATTAATTGATTTTGGTGATCAATTTATCCACTTTTAAGTTTATCAACTCGTGGCTCCTCAAAAACTTTGAGGCAATTGCGTAAAACGCATTTTTGTGACACCCGAAGGTGTATTTTTGTGCTTTAAGGATTTTTCTGAAAAATGATTAGTCGCTATGAGTTCCAAGTGTTTATTGACATTTTTATAGTCAATAATAATATGTTAAGGTGTTACATTGAGTTATATGGGGTTATATCAACTCTAAACACAACTCCCGGGCTAACTGGGCACAAAGGAGCGCTAAGAAATTCTCCCGAGTATTTTGCCTTTAACTGAGAATTTATCTTGAGAACTTCATCTTAAATGTTCATTAAGGTACTATTATTCATTTAGAATGAGGTGTAATGCTTTATTTTATTTTATAAGGTATTTCCGGGACTTTCGGGCCTTAAGGGGCCTTTAAGGGAATTCCCGAGCATATTGTATTTTCATTCAGTTTTAACTGAGGACTTGTGTTTAAAAGGTCATATAATGATCCTTGATTACTTCATGTGAAGTTTATAGCTTATATATCTTGTTTATCTTACGGTCGGGCTTTAACGCACGTTTTTGACCTTAAGGAGTTTAGGTGGGTTTTTAACGCCCAAGTGTTTATATACTTTCTTAGGGTTTCATAATCCCCCAAATAATATTTATAATCCCTCAAATAATATTTATTTATTTATACTTAATTGTTTAAGTGTTAGGGGTATTTCAGTCTACCCCCCTTAAAAGGACTTCGTCCCGAAGTCATAACTTATACTTACATATCCTATGGAATCAAGTTCCACGTGTCTATTCCCTATATGATTATCATTCCTGGGTGTCAATACTATAGTGACACCCCTACATTCCATCTGTAATTCGAGTGTATGTAGTTCATACATATACATAGCCTTACTCATGACATTTAATATAATTGTAACACAAATAACTTGGTAAATACTGTAAAATAAGTAAACACAGAACACATCCATAACTTATTCAAGTGTCACATGGGACACAACAATGACCATACAAGTGTCTCATAGGACATATCATTAATAACCAACCATTGTCACATAGGACATATCAATAACCATTTAACCAATTGCACACATGCGCAACAATCAAACACAAATAACCATACACAAAACCAATATAGACTACAAATATGCAAGTTGCATGTGGTGCTCTACCCCCCTTAAAAAGGGTTACACCCACGTACCCCACAAGTATACACAAAAAATTAAGAATGTATTGCTGGATACTTGTCTCGCATGGAGTCTTCTAACTCCCATGTCGCCTCTGAAATATCGTGGTTTGACCACAAAACCTTGACCATTCTAATGATCTTGTTCTTGGTCTCCCTAGTCTTGGCGTATAAGATGCGAAATGGGGTCTCCTCCTATCTAGGTGTAGGATTTAGCTCGAGTGTCTCGGGCTCTAAGTTATGTGATGGTGAGGCACATACTGCTTTAGCTGAGAAATGTGAAACACATTGTGCACTCTCCCTAGCTTAACATATGAGTCTAATCTGTAGGCTAATGGGCCCACTCGCTCCGTAATAAGGTACGGTCTTACATACTTCAGGCTAAGCTTGCCCTTCGGCCCTAATCTTAAAAATTCTTTCCATAGGTGAAACTCTAAGGGAGACTCGATCGCCTACTGCGAATTCGAGATCTCTCATACGGACATCTGCATATAACTTCTGTTTTTTTACTAGATATAGCTCTCAAGAATCTATGCATTCCCTGACATGCTTGATAGTGCATTAATATGCTTTTTATTTGAATACCTTGTGTATGTGTGAAGGTAATCTACCATCTTGTATGTTGCCAATGTTATCTTATGGCTTATTTAAACCATCGTGTGGAACACACTTCTATTAATCGCCTCTTGTAGTTGTAACCGTTGACGCTCGGGTTTTACGTTAATATTGGGGCATATTTAAAATCTCTTTCTTTGATCATCAGGTCATCATCTTTGTGATTCTGGTATTTGAGTTTACTGTTGCCATATACGGCTTTCATTTTAAATGTAAGGTATTAGCTACGGTTGAGCCGTGCATCTTATGTATATTATAGAAAGATTTCTTGATATTATTGATTCACCAATTATCTCGGTAGTATATACACGATTATTATTGTCTGTTCATTAGGTATATCACAGTAGGTTCCAGTTAAGGTTTCTAACAAGGTACATTTTCTTCACAATTGAACATGTTCTTGCGGTTTTGGATCAGCTCATGTGAGTATCAGTATAATGTTTCTACTCTTATATTCTACCATGTTTATAGGTAGGTTCCTATTTAATATATTTGGTTTGCATTCATAAAGAAAGACTTGAAGTCGATTTTTCCTTCCGATGGCAATATGGCCATAACTTAGAAGCTAGTTTGAGAATACTTTTATTACAAGTGATTATCTCTTGATCTCATATTTAATTTATTAATATGGTTCATGGAATAATAATAGTTAATATTTCTCTCACAATTGATTATCTTTCCGACATATGCGGAGTTGTTTTAGCTATTTAATCTTCTCGGGGTAACCCGGACAACTTAACTCTTAATTTACACCTTCCACCTCTCATATACCTATTAGTCAATTTTTTTTATTTGATTTAAGAATAAATACTTACGTATTACAGAAATATTTGTGACCACTTGTAAGGAGTCTCAGGAATCATCCAACCCTGACGGGGTCAGCATCAGTGTTGAACTATCCTTCCACTCCATTTTGTGTTTGGTTTTCCCTTGATCTGACCAGGATCAAGTTCGACCTCCCACGTCAAAATTCAAACAATCACATAATTGTCATTTTCCAACTTTTATCTTATCATACTTTGTGACTTGGTGATTACTATATGTACCTTTTCCTCCGACTTTATACAACTATTCCAATGACTGTTACAACTTATACTTGAATCTAGTGTATTCCTTAATCCCCGGAACTAAGTTCCTCTGATCAAATCATCAAGCGGGGAAGCCAGTTTTTCCTCTTGGCATAAAAGTAGATTCTTATTAAAACATCTAGGCTCTTACTGTCTAATGATTATATCCATCAATCATCTTAACTCCTAAATCCATCATACAAGTAATAAGTTCAGTTAAGGATTTGTATACCTTTGAATATCCTCTTCTCTTAAAAGGTTTATCTAATACTTAACTTATCAGGGCTTGATTATTGCCTATACTTGGTTATCATTACATAGAACAAAAGCAGTCACAGTTAGACTTCCAAGTAAAAATTTTCATAACTCAATCAACAACTACAGTCCATAAAGTATTATTTCCTCCTCCTTAAAGCTGGGCTTTTCCCTTATTTCATCTAAACTCCATAAATCTGGTGAACCATGTGTTCAGCCTAGGTTACGTATCTCTTAACAATAGTACCATCTCAAACTAAGAGTTTCCAGATTGTATCCAACGGTTTGGTAATAGGACAATTAAAGCATATTCTTTGTTTCTATCTCTTAGAACGTGGTTAATCCACAAACTTAATGGCTTCCAACATAGGTCGATTAATTGTATCAAGTAGAAAATCTAGAATCACAGGGATTAGTATATAACGTTAGGAAGGCTTACGTGTAAAACAATTGTTACAAGCCAAGGGGTATGTTTCCCCCACTTTTAAATTTAATTTACACTTTTTTTGTATATATTAATTCAAACTCTTATATAATTTACACCGACTTCATTGCAACTGTCGAGGAGAGTTATTCGTTACCATGTTGATTTAAATTTATATTACATAGGGTTTTACCTTATTTGATTTATTGCGATTTTTATTCGCGTTTATAACTTGAGTTGTCATAAAAGACATATGCTCGTATAGAACCATCAGGATAATGTAGGACGATAGCCTCAAAATAGGGTAGGTATATTTAACGATACTTTAGCCCTCTGAAATGTATCAATATTCTTCAACGTTTTAGGTTGACCACCTTCAAATTATAATTATATATGTAGCATTTGGTATTGCTAATTAGGTAGTTCTCCTGACATCAGGAAATATAGGTTCAAGTTTGTTCTCTCTTTTTTTTATTATTACTTAAGAGTCCAGCACTGTCGCCATATTGATACTAGTTGAGACTCTTGATATTTGCTCGGGTATTTATAACCCGTGCTTATCCATGATGGATGTTTAGTTAGATATTATTTAATTATTTTTTTTTTTGAGATTCTGTTTCTCTATTGTCATATTTTAAGGTTTCGTATTATCTTCCCTCATAGTTAATAAGGGATTGTAAGATTTTCTTGTATCGCACTGAACGGTGAGCTCGGTGCCTGGGTATCCCATAAAATTTCAGTGTTTGCTCTTTTCGTGAACTCTTTAACAAACCCTTTTGACATTTTATGTAGTCTTAAGTATTCCATATTAATTAATGTATTCCTCTTCATGACATCTGCTCGTCATTTAGGCAGGTCATAATTTGTAATTACTGTAAGTTTGTACAGTTAATATCGCCCTTCGGTGGTCCAAGCAAAAGTTAACTTACTATTCCTCATTGTACTATCTCACACCCTTTTATCCCAAGGCTATTCTTGGTTTGTATCCGGTTTAATGCTCCTAATCCCATGGTACACTAATTTGGATTCTCCAATAAATCTTAACGCGTCTCCTGACTTAGATAATCTTGTCTGCCTCATTATCCTCTTCTAATCACCGTATAAAACTCAGTATTATCTCCTACGAAGAATGATACATCTAGTATCCCAATCCTTACCCATACATATTATATATAATCTAAATCTTGATCCACTCCCTTATTCTAGTATATAAAATCCTCCAAGGCCTATTCCCAAGTTCTACATTCATTTATAACAGTTATTTGTTCATTTATAGTTAAGTATTTCTTGAGTAGGATCATGCCGGGTCAGATTACTTGGCATTATGCCTCTGGATATCCCTGACCTTCGCTCATAGGCTCAGGTGACCTCGATCTCATAGGTAAGGGAAAAATAAATATCGAAGTATCCTATTAGGTGAGAGGTTACCCAAGTTAGGTCTCTCAAAATTTTGATACTTACTAATCACATATAAGTCTCACCGACTAATAACTATGAACACATATTTATGCATCATGCATTTAGCTTAGGTTCTAGGCTTACCGGTTTCGCGCTGAGCGCTCGCCTCAGCGCCTGAAGTTCCCAATGTGTACAGGGTATTTCTTCATGGAACTTTCTCCTTTCCTTTCTGACTTCCGGATGAGGATGATTGTCCTGCTGGTCCTCTAGTTTAGATGTTGTTCTGCGGTGCCCGGCCTACTCTTGGTCCGCCCGCTTCATTAGCTGGTGCTCTCTGTGAACCTTTAGCTACCTTGTAGACTCGGCTCCCTGGATTGGAAAAACATTCATACTCCCTGTGACCTTTTTACAATAGCGGCACTCCACCTTCCTTCCTGCGCAATCTACGCCTGGGTGATCCCTTCCACATCGCTTACAGTAGTAGTGGCGTTGGGTTGGCTTATTGCTCCAAGGTGGTGCTGATCTCCGTGGCTGTGCGTCAATGGCTGAGCCGGTCAGACGAGGAATCTGCTCCCTTGTCTTCTGATCATGGAAGTCCTTCCGCCCTTTCTTCCTATCTAAGAATTTCTTCCCCTTCGTGTGGTAACCGTCAGAGGTTGCTCCACCATCATCTCCTTCAGTACTTTTCTCTTCTTTCTTTCTGCGTCGGAGTAGTCGACTCCTGGTATATAGTCCAACAAACTGGTGCACCGTGCGTAGTATTGGTCAACTGTTTGACTCCCTTGGACTAAGGTCTCGATCTCCTGCCTTTTTCTCAGTTTTATGTGTTCGGGGTAGTACTTCTCCCGCAACACTTCTACAAACGCTGTCCATCCAAAGTCCGGTGTAGCTCTACGGTGGCCCTCCACAGACCGCCACCAAATGTTAGCTGCGCCCTTCAGGTTGTATGCGGCGATGTCGACCTGCTGGTCTTCTGGAACTCTGACAGCCTTGAACGCTTTTTGGTGCTCTACAATGAACTTTTCCAGTGCGGCGGGGTCCGGTTCCCCTGAATAAATTGGTACTCTCGCATCTGCAATGCTCTTCAACCAGTTGGTTTCCCTGGGCTGTGGCGGGTGGGGTATGGCTCCTGTAAATTGAGCTCCTAGCTGCTGCGCGAAAGTTGCCATGGCTGCTGCTAGGTCTGGTACCTCTGGAACATCTGCCGGTGTCTCGCCACTGCGTCTACTACTGTCTCCACGTGGTCTTTCTCTTGTCGACATCTATAGTATATTATTATTACTACTCGGTTGCTACACCGTCATACATACACAATCACAAACATGTAAGTAAGCTAACTACTAGCAATAAAATATCCCTAGGGTTTTTTCTAGGTCACGAATCCTCACAGACGTTTCCCGTATCCCAATATTCCTATGCTCATTGTCCTAGACTCAGTATCTTTTCATCAGAGCAGTACTCCGCTCTGATACCACTTTTGTAACACCCCTAATCCTAAACCTGTAATGACGTCGCAGTTTGTAGCATAATAAATAATAATTCACAGCGGAGAATAAAACTAACTATCTTGGTGTTACACGCCGTCACTCACCCTTGTGAGCAACAAGGCAACCTTACTCTTTCCAACAATACAACTCCTCACGCTGTGATGAACAGATACTGAGCACTTCTAATTATTACAAACCAAAACCAACTAAATGAGCAACTAACTGAATACAACAACTTTCTTAATACAATACATAATAAAACCAACGGTGTTTGTTGAAAACACTTCAGCTACCCCCGTGTCCCGCACTCCGGCTTGAGTCTTCATCAATAACCTGGAATGTTTGGCCCAATGAAGGGCTCAGCAATCGAAATGCTGGTATGCTAAATGTAGTCTTAAATCATCAAGATTCCTTAAGTCTTAGCCATCTTGATATTAGATTCATTACATAAAATACCGGTTTACAATGACAACAGTAATAACTGTAACACTTAACGATCACATAGCAATTCACCTGTAAACACCAGTGTACAACAGAACACGACACCAACAACCACAAAACAACAACTCATAGAAATAGCCAACAGTCACACATTAATAATCAATAACAATAACCAATAATCACTTATTAATAACCCATAACGATCACCAAACAAGATACGCGTATTAAACCGTACTTGTTAGTTAGCCACCTGACCTTATCCTTTAAACCAATCATTTAACCTTATCCAATTAATTTCCACTTCAAGTATCATGTTAAGTCAAACCTTAATAACTTATTAATGGACGAATGTCCCCTTGTGTTCCATTGGAACTGTTTACCAGCTGACCCTGTGGCCCTGGTTAATTGACCGATCCGGTCGAACCTGTGCACCAACGGCAGTGCCTTCCACCATCCCCGAATGTGGCTGATGGATTTCAAGTGACTCCATTATAGTCTCTCGTAGTGATCACAATGCGCAACCAGAAAGTCGAAACGATCTGGATTCCTCTCTTTATAAGTTAGCCCTTTTTGTCAGTGATATATTAACCAATCCTTGAGTTAAGACTATAACAGTTGACCTTCAGTTAGGTTCAATAATACCTTTAGGTCAGTTAGTCTTGTTCAAGTTTAGATGTATAAACTTTCAGTCATAAGACGTTCGCGTAAAAATAAAACGCAACAAAGTTGAGCAATACACTATACAATATCATTCACATAAAATCAAAGATATCGCTCTTAAACAATTAAACAAAATGTCTGGACCTTAGCATAATCCTTAGGACATTCAGACCACACAATTAACATACCGTTCACCAAGTAACTGCTAGCTTGACAAATCCCTGTTCAGCAGTCCCTCCCCGTACGCTGTTATTTAAACATGTAGTACCGGGTAATATTAATATAACTATTCATTAAATGTTATGGTACTGTCACTGTAATGTTTATACTCGTTGTATAATAACTCTGTATGTTATTTATTTTCCCCTGTTATTTTAACAGTGGTTCTAGATAACCTAGCAGTTCATTATTTTATGTGGAGTTCACATGTGATAATGAATTTCTATTATACGGTATATCCTTATCTCATTATTTATATACTCACAATTATTTCCACTTATTCCTTATATCATATTATTTGGTTAGTTATATTATAACCACTTATTAAAACTACTGATACTCCATAATATATCAGATACATTATATTACCGAGGGGACTCCGGTCCGGATGAAAAGGACAATACCAACCGTTAGAGGGCGGTAGCGAGGGGAACCCAACCAACCGAGAAAGGACGAGAGAACCACACAGAAGGCAGTTCGGTAACCATAATTTGAACCATTTTTTACAATTTTTCCAAACAACCATATACTTTTATAATTTACCAAATATCCATATTATTTTTCGGAAATTGTAAAACAATTATATTAACTTCTATTAATTGCCAAATAACCTATAACTTTTATAATTCATTAATTACCCACATTAACCTTTTTAATTTACTAATTAGCCACTTAATATTTCGGTAATTCCAAAATAGGTATTCTAATTTTTATAAATTACCAAATGACCTCATTAATTTTCGGTCTTGACATATACTTTCCTTATATTCACATTTTAATCCCAAAACTTTATATAAGTTACATATTAACTTATAAATTATAGTTTTAATATTTTACTTCTTTAAATAACCGGAACAGCCCACAACTTTCTTCAATTTATATTTCCGCCCATATTAAATTCTATTTTTCCTTTATATTTCCATAAATTACATATTCACCCCAAAACTTTTATAAACTTAATATTTTATGTCAAATCATTTTAACCCAAAGTTTTTGGTCAACACTTTGACCAAGACTTAATTTCATAATTAATACTTTAATAAACCCATAAAATCATAAGTAATTCTCGGCCACATACTATATTTCCTAATAATTACAAAATAGTCCCAAAACTTTATAAAATGTCATTTTAACACTTAACCACTTATTTAAATTCACTAAAATTCATAATATTAATTCCTACCTTATATTATAACATAAATATACCAAATCAACCCCTTTGTTCTCGGCATTTATTATTTATACACTAAACTTTTCAAAATTTACATTTTAACCACATAACTTTATAAATTAGCCATTTAAATACTTGTAGCTATTTTTAATAGTCCCAAAATTTTAAAATAAGTTAATATACTTATATGTATTTCAAAATTCACCAAATCTCTTGTATTGCTCTCGGCTTTAATTAAATTCTACCATATGGTTTTTAAACTTGATTTAAACTTTATAATATGTATATATAAATGTATATAAGCCATATAACACTTCTAAAAATTATGCTAATGACTTAGAATGATTATAAACTAAAAATAGAACATTAAATCCCTAGACCATTTGGTTCTAATATATATGTAACTTAACTAATTTTTGTGCCCCAAAAATATACCTTAAGGTAATAACCTTACCTTATATGTTATAAATTATTTTCTTGACAATATAACCCAATATTTTCGGCCCTAATTTATGTAATGGTTATACATAATTTTTATACCAAAGTTTGAAGCTTAAATCAAACTCAAACTTAATAAAACCTTACTTATATAAACTTACCCTTAAATCAAGACATTCTTGTACTTGATTTTTCCTTGAATTTCCAAGCTCCTCAAATGCTATATTGATGTAGAGAATTCGGCCACCTTATATATATTTAGGAGATCTATTTGTTAGACTCCTAACAAGGATTTATAAATAATATTTGAAATAATTTTTACAAGAGTTTACCTTAGGAATTTAACAAGGTATTTTTGATACACCTTGGGATGCTTGTAGATCCAAGTTTCCTTCATGAAATAATGAAGAGAATATAGGTTTAGAAGTTCTTATATTTTCGAAAATGATTTAGGATATTTCATCAAGATTTTCAACATGAAAATATACCTTAACTTGATCTTGTTGTTCCTTGTATTGTTGTTGAATCTAGGAACCTCCTTAGAACACTATGTTTGGCGATTTCTTGTACATTTGCTAGGATGATTTACATAGAAATGGTGTTAGGATTGAATTCACCATTAATGGAGTTTATTAACACTTAGGAATTAACTTAGGAAGAAAGAAAAAAGAGAGAGAGCTAGAGGGGAGACTTACCATTTGTTTAAGGTGAGGGCAAGGGAATTGAGCAAAGGCTCACGTAAGTATTAAGGCAAGGAGAATTGAATGGGTACTTACGTATGTTTTAGTAGAAGAGAATGAAAGCAACAAAAATCTATTTGCTATTGTTTATTGGCCATTATTTCATGTCTTTATTTTATGTCATGTTTATGTTTATTTTGACTACAGAATTTAGTCACAAAGCTCTCTTAATTTGCTAAGTATACGGCTGGTTGGCCTTGATGAGAGTAAGCATCTTCTAATATTGTAGTATTATGGCTAAAGGAATGGTAGGAGATTATCTTGATTATTCAATATAGCATGTCAATTATTTAGGATTAATTAAGTTAATCACCAGCACTTATCTTGCTTTTCTTATAGATGTGATCGGCCATCATGGAGTAAATAAGCAGCTCTAATTGTGTAGACTTGCGGCTCCAAGCATGCTAGGAAACCACTCACAATTTGTTTTATTCTTGTCATTAGATTAGGCTTAGTCTTGTTTTGTTTTTATTTGATCATTAACAGCACTAATCTTGTTTATTTGTGCAGGTTTGATCGGCTGCAATGGAGCACAACAGCAGCTCCTAATTGATGTAGATTTACGGTAATGGACTAGCTAGGTAGTTAGTCTAGTTTTTTGTTTATTTGCAACATGTCAATTATAGAAGTTAGGTAATTGTCTTATGAGTTAATTAATTGTCAATCATACTCCCTTTTCTCAGATTCCAATCGGCACTCATTTGCCCATGGAACAATTTGTTTGATTTGTTTTAATTGCCTTAGATAAAGTGTGACTAGATTTGTCATTCATTTCATTACTTTGCTTAGACTAATCCCCCTTGCTTTTCTCTTGCAGATTACACGGTGGAGAAGGCTTCATTGCCAATGTCTTATTGCTATAACATCATATAATATATGCTAAGATGACTCACCATCTATAAAGCAATTTTTGAACTAAAAACTAATCATAATTGACTCCTATTGTCGCTTGCATTGGAGATTAGATGGAGCAGATTTTTAACTTGATTTTTGGTACAATATATTGTATTAAGACCATACTAATATGTATAATAGGTTCCAGCATTTAATTGGTACATTTTTATTGTGGTAAAAGATGAAAGTTTTAAGGTAAAAATGCTGATTTTAGGTACCTTTTTGACCTAAAAATCGCCCCCATTTATACTATGAGTTTAGTACTGGAATTAATTGATTTTGGTGATCAATTTATCCACTTTTAAGTTTATCAACTCGTGGCTCCTCAAAAACTTTGAGGCAATTGCGTAAAACGCATTTTTGTGACACCCGAAGGTGTATTTTTGTGCTTTAAGGATTTTTCTGAAAAATGATTAGTCGCTATGAGTTCCAAGTGTTTATTGACATTTTTATAGTCAATAATAATATGTTAAGGTGTTACATTGAGTTATATGGGGTTATATCAACTCTAAACACAACTCCCGGGCTAACTGGGCACAAAGGAGCGCTAAGAAATTCTCCCGAGTATTTTGCCTTTAACTGAGAATTTATCTTGAGAACTTCATCTTAAATGTTCATTAAGGTACTATTATTCATTTAGAATGAGGTGTAATAGCTTTATTTTATTTTATAAGGTATTTCCGGGACTTTCGGGCCTTAAGGGGCCTTTAAGGGAATTCCCGAGCATATTGTATTTTCATTCAGTTTTAACTGAGGACTTGTGTTTAAAAGGTCATATAATGATCCTTGATTACTTCATGTGAAGTTTATAGCTTATATATCTTGTTTATCTTACGGTCGGGCTTTAACGCACGTTTTTGACCTTAAGGAGTTTAGGTGGGTTTTTAACGCCCAAGTGTTTATATACTTTCTTAGGGTTTCATAATCCCCCAAATAATATTTATAATCCCTCAAATAATATTTATTTATATACTTAATTGTTTAAGTGTTAGGGGTATTTCAGTCTACCCCCCTTAAAAGGACTTCGTCCCGAAGTCATAACTATACTTACATATCCTATGGAATCAAGTTCCACGTGTCTATTCCCTATATGATTATCATTCCTGGGTGTCAATACTATAGTGACACCCTACATTCCATCTGTAATTCGAGTGTGTATGTAGTTCATCATAACATAGCCTTACTCATGACATTTAATATAATTGTAACACAAATAACTTGGTAAATACTGTAAAATAAGTAAACACAGAACACATCCATAACTTATTCAAGTGTCACATGGGACACAACAATGACCATACAAGTGTCTCATAGGACATATCATTAATAACCAACCATTGTCACATAGGACATATCAATAACCATTTAACCAATTGCACACATGCGCAACAATCAAACAAAATACCATACACAAAACCAATATAGACTACAAATATGCAAGTTGCATGTGGTGCTCTACCCCCCTTAAAAAGGGTTACCCACGTACCCCACAAGTATACACAAAAAATTAAGAATGTATTGCTGGATACTTGTCTCGCATGGAGTCTTCTAACTCCCATGTCGCCTCTGAAATATCGTGGTTTGACCACAAAACCTTGACCATTCTAATGATCTTGTTCTTGGTCTCCCTAGTCTTGGCGTATAAGATGCGAAATGGGGTCTCCTCCTATCTAGGTGTAGGATTTAGCTCGAGTGTCTCGGGCTCTAAGTTATGTGATGGTGAGGCACATACTGCTTTAGCTGAGAAATGTGAAACACATTGTGCACTCTCCCTAGCTTAACATATGAGTCTAATCTGTAGGCTAATGGCCCACTCGCTCCGTAATAAGGTACGGTCTTACATACTTCAGGCTAAGCTTGCCCTTCGGCCCTAATCTTAAAATTCTTTCCATAGGTGAAACTCTAAGGGAGACTCGATCGCCTACTGCGAATTCGAGATCTCTCATACGGACATCTGCATATAACTTCTGTTTTTTACTAGATAAGCTCTCAAGAATCTATGCATTCCCTGACATGCTTGATAGTGCATTAATATGCTTTTATTTGAATACCTTGTGTATGTGTGAAGGTAATCTACATCTTGTATGTTGCCAATGTTATCTTATGGCTTATTTAAACCCATCGTGTGGAACACACTTCTATTAATCGCCTCTTGTAGTTGTAACCGTTGACGCTCGGGTTTTACGTTAATATTGGGGCATATTTAAAATCTCTTTCTTGATCATCAGGTCATCATCTTTGTGATTCTGGTATTTGAGTTTACTGTTGCCATATACGGCTTTCATTTTAAATGTAAGGTATTAGCTACGGTTGAGCCGTGCATCTTATGTATATTATAGAAGATTTCTTGATATTATTGATTCACCAATTCTCGGTAGTATATACACGATTATTATTGTCTGTTCATTAGGTTATCACAGTAGGTTCCAGTTAAGGTTTCTAACAAGGTACATTTTCTTCACAATTGAACATGTTCTTGCGGTTTTGGATCAGCTCATGTGAGTATCAGTATAATGTTTCTACTCTTATATTCTACCATGTTTATAGGTAGGTTCCTATTTAATATATTTGGTTTGCATTCATAAAGAAAGACTTGAAGTCGATTTTTCCTTCCGATGGCAATATGGCCATAACTTAGAAGCTAGTTTGAGAATACTTTTATTACAAGTGATTATCTCTTGATCTCATATTTAATTTATTAATATGGTTCATGGAATAATAATAGTTAATATTTCTCTCACAATTGATTATCTTTCCGACATATGCGGAGTTGTTTTAGCTATTTAATCTTCTCGGGGTAACCCGGACAACTTAACTCTTAATTTACACCTTCCACCTCTCATATACCTATTAGTCAATTTTTTTTATTTGATTTAAGAATAAATACTTACGTATTACAGAAATATTTGTGACCACTTGTAAGGAGTCTCAGGAATCATCCAACCCTGACGGGGTCAGCATCAGTGTTGAACTATCCTTCCACTCCATTTTGTGTTTGGTTTTCCCTTGATCTGACCAGGATCAAGTTCGACCTCCCACGTCAAAATTCAAACAATCACATAATTGTCATTTTCCAACTTTTATCTTATCATACTTTGTGACTTGGTGATTACTATATGTACCTTTTCCTCCGACTTTATACAACTATTCCAATGACTGTTACAACTTATACTTGAATCTAGTGTATTCCTTAATCCCCGGAACTAAGTTCCTCTGATCAAATCATCAAGCGGGGAAGCCAGTTTTTCCTCTTGGCATAAAAGTAGATTCTTATTAAAACATCTAGGCTCTTACTGTCTAATGATTATATCCATCAATCATCTTAACTCCTAAATCCATCATACAAGTAATAAGTTCAGTTAAGGATTTGTATACCTTTGAATATCCTCTTCTCTTAAAAGGTTTATCTAATACTTAACTTATCAGGGCTTGATTATTGCCTATACTTGGTTATCATTACATAGAACAAAAGCAGTCACAGTTAGACTTCCAAGTAAAAATTTTCATAACTCAATCAACAACTACAGTCCATAAAGTATTATTTCCTCCTCCTTAAAGCTGGGCTTTTCCCTTATTTCATCTAAACTCCATAAATCTGGTGAACCATGTGTTCAGCCTAGGTTACGTATCTCTTAACAATAGTACCATCTCAAACTAAGAGTTTCCAGATTGTATCCAACGGTTTGGTAATAGGACAATTAAAGCATATTCTTTGTTTCTATCTCTTAGAACGTGGTTAATCCACAAACTTAATGGCTTCCAACATAGGTCGATTAATTGTATCAAGTAGAAAATCTAGAATCACAGGGATTAGTATATAACGTTAGGAAGGCTTACGTGTAAAACAATTGTTACAAGCCAAGGGGTATGTTTCCCCCACTTTTAAATTTAATTTACACTTTTTTTGTATATATTAATTCAAACTCTTATATAATTTACACCGACTTCATTGCAACTGTCGAGGAGAGTTATTCGTTACCATGTTGATTTAAAATTTATATTACATAGGGTTTTACCTTATTTGATTTATTGCGATTTTTATTCGCGTTTATAACTTGAGTTGTCATAAAAGACATATGCTCGTATAGAACCATCAGGATAATGTAGGACGATAGCCTCAAAATAGGGTAGGTATATTTAACGATACTTTAGCCCTCTGAAATGTATCAATATTCTTCAACGTTTTAGGTTGACCACCTTCAAATTATAATTATATATGTAGCATTTGGTATTGCTAATTAGGTAGTTCTCCTGACATCAGGAAATATAGGTTCAAGTTTGTTCTCTCTTTTTTTTTTATATTACTTAAGAGTCCAGCACTGTCGCCATATTGATACTAGTTGAGACTCTTGATATTTGCTCGGGTATTTATAACCCGTGCTTTCCATGATGGATGTTTAGTTAGATATTATTTTTATTTTTTTTTTTGAGATTCTGTTTCTCTATTGTCATATTTTAAGGTTTCGTACTATCTTCCCTCATAGTTAATAAGGGATTGTAAGATTTTCTTGTATCGCACTGAGCGGTGAGCTCGGTGCCTGGGTATCCCATAAAATTTCAGTGTTTGCTCTTTTCGTGAACTCTTTAACAAACCCTTTTGACATTTTATGTAGTCTTAAGTATTCCATATTAATTAATGTATTCCTCTTCATGACATCTGCTCGTCATTTAGGCAGGTCATAATTTGTAATTACTGTAAGTTTGTACAGTTAATATCGCCCTTCGGTGGTCCAAGCAAAAGTTAACTTACTATTCCTCATTGTACTATCTCACACCCTTTTATCCCAAGGCTATTCTTGGTTTGTATCCGGTTTAATGCTCCTAATCCCATGGTACACTAATTTGGATTCTCCAATAAATCTTAACGCGTCTCCTGACTTAGATAATCTTGTCTGCCTCATTATCCTCTTCTAATCACCGTATAAAACTCAGTATTATCTCATCTCCTACGAAGAATGATACATCTAGTATCCCAATCCTTACCCATACATATTATATATAATCTAAATCTTGATCCACTCCCTTATTCTAGTATATAAATCCTCCAAGGCCTATTCCCAAGTTCTACATTCATTTATAACAGTTATTTGTTCATTTATAGTTAAGTATTTCTTGAGTAGGATCATGCCGGGTCAGATTACTTGGCATTATGCCTCTGGATATCCCTGACCTTCGCTCATAGGCTCAGGTGACCTCGATCTCATAGGTAAGGGAAAAATAAATATCGAAGTATCCTATTAGGTGAGAGGTTACCCAAGTTAGGTCTCTCAAAATTTTGATACTTACTAATCACATATAAGTCTCACCGACTAATAACTATGAACACATATTTGCATCATGCATTTAGCTTAGGTTCTAGGCTTACCGGTTTCGCGCTGAGCACTCGCCTCAGCGCCTGAAGTTCCCATTGTGTACAGGGTATTTCTTCATGGAACTTTCTCCTTTCCTTTCTGACTTCCGGATGAGGATGATTGTCCTGCTGGTCCTCTAGTTTAGATGTTGTTCTGCGGTGCCCGGCCTACTCTTGGTCCGCCCGCTTCATTAGCTGGTGCTCTCTGTGAACCTTTAGCTACCTTGTAGACTCGGCTCCCTGGATTGGAAAAACATTCATACTCCCTGTGACCTTCCTTTTTACAATAGCGGCACTCCACCTTCCTTCCTGCGCAATCTACGCCTGGGTGATCCCTTCCACATCGCTTACAGTAGTAGTGGCGTTGGGTTGGCTTATTGCTCCAAGGTGGTGCTGATCTCCGTGGCTGTGCGTCAATGGCTGAGCCGGTCAGACGAGGAATCTGCTCCCTTGTCTTCTGATCATGGAAGTCCTTCCGCCCTTTCTTCCTATCTAAGAATTTCTTCCCCTTCGTGTGGTAACCGTCAGAGGTTGCTCCACCATCATCTCCTTCAGTACTTTTCTCTTCTTTCTTTCTGCGTCGGAGTAGTCGACTCCTGGTATATAGTCCAACAAACTGGTGCACCGTGCGTAGTATTGGTCAACTGTTTGACTCCCTTGGACTAAGGTCTCGATCTCCTGCCTTTTTCTCAGTTTTATGTGTTCGGGGTAGTACTTCTCCCGCAACACTTCTACAAACGCTGTCCATCCAAAGTCCGGTGTAGCTCTACGGTGGCCCTCCACAGACCGCCACCAAATGTTAGCTGCGCCCTTCAGGTTGTATGCGGCGATGTCGACCTGCTGGTCTTCTGGAACTCTGACAGCCTTGAACGCTTTTTGGTGCTCTACAATGAACTTTTCCAGTGCGGCGGGGTCCGGTTCCCCTGAATAAATTGGTACTCTCGCATCTGCAATGCTCTTCAATTGGTTTCCCTGGGCTGTGGCGGGTGGGGTATGGCTCCTGTAAATTGAGCTCCTAGCTGCTGCGCGAAAGTTGCCATGGCTGCTGCTAGGTCTGGTACCTCTGGAACATCTGCCGGTGTCTCGCCACTGCGTCTACTACTGTCTCCACGTGGTCTTTCTCTTGTCGACATCTATAGTAATTATTATTACTACTCTCGGTTGCTACACCGTCATACATACACAATCACAAACATGTAAGTAAGCTAACTACTAGCAATAAAATATCCCTAGGGTTTTTTCTAGGTCACGAATCCTCACAGACGTTTCCCGTATCCCAATATTCCTATGCTCATTGTCCTAGACTCAGTATCTTTTCATCAGAGCGGTACTCCGCTCTGATACCACTTTTGTAACACCCCTAATCCTAAACCTGTAATGACGTCGCAGTTTGTAGCATAATAAATAATAATTCACAGCGGAGAATAAAACTAACTATCTTGGTGTTACACGCCGTCACTCACCCTTGTGAGCAACAAGGCAACCTTACTCTTTCCAACAATACAACTCCTCACGCTGTGATGAACAGATACTGAGCACTTCTAATTATTACAAACCAAAACCAACTAAATGAGCAACTAACTGAATACAACAACTTTCTTAATACAATACATAATAAAACCAACGGTGTTTGTTGAAAACACTTCAGCTACCCCCGTGTCCCGCACTCCGGCTTGAGTCTTCATCAATAACCTGGAATGTTTGGCCCAATGAAGGGCTCAGCAATCGAAATGCTGGTATGCTAAATGTAGTCTTAAATCATCAAGATTCCTTAAGTCGTTTAGCCATCTTGATATTAGATTCATTACATAAAATACCGGTTTACAATGACAACAGTAATAACTGTAACACTTAACGATCACATAGCAATTCACCTGTAAACACCAGTGTACAACAGAACACGACACCAACAACCACAAAACAACAACTCATAGAAATAGCCAACAGTCACACATTAATAATCAATAACAATAACCAATAATCACTTATTAATAACCCATAACGATCACCAAACAAGATACGCGTATTAAACCGTACTTGTTAGTTAGCCACCTGACCCTTATCCTTTAAACCAATCATTTAACCTTATCCAATTAATTTCCACTTCAAGTATCATGTTAAGTCAAACCTTAATAACTTATTAATGGACGAATGTCCCCTTGTGTTCCATTGGAACTGTTTACCAGCTGACCCTGTGGCCCTGGTTAATTGACCGATCCGGTCGAACCTGTGCACCAACGGCAGTGCCTTCCACCATCCCCGAATGTGGCTGATGGATTTCAAGTGACTCCATTATAGTCTCTCGTAGTGATCACAATGCGCAACCAGAAAGTCGAAACGATCTGGATTCCTCTCTTTATAAGTTAGCCCTTTTTGTCAGTGATATATTAACCAATCCTTGAGTTAAGACTATAACAGTTGACCTTCAGTTAGGTTCAATAATACCTTTAGGTCAGTTAGTCTTGTTCCAGTTTAGATGTATAAACTTTCAGTCATAAGACGTTCGCGTAAAAATAAAACGCAACAAAGTTGAGCAATACAGTATACAATATCATTCACATAAAATCAAAGATATCGCTCTTAAACAATTAACACAAAATGTCTGGACCTTAGCATAATCCTTAGGACATTCAGACCACACAATTAACATACCGTTCACCAAGTAACTGCTAGCTTGACAAATCCCTGTTCAGCAGTCCCTCCCCGTACGCTGTTATTTAAACATGTAGTACCGGGTAATATTAATATAACTATTCATTAAATGTTATGGTACTGTCACTGTAATGTTTATACTCGTTGTATAATAACTCTGTATGTTATTTATTTTCCCCTGTTATTTTAACAGTGGTTCTAGATAACCTAGCAGTTCATTATTTTATGTGGAGTTCACATGTGATAATGAATTTCTATTATACGGTATATCCTTATCTCATTATTTATATACTCACAATTATTTCCACTTATTCCTTATATCATATTATTTGGTTAGTTATATTATAACCACCTTTATTTTATAAACTTTATATTATACTCCATAATATATCATATTACATTATATTACCTAGTTTTACTTCCTTTCCTTATTAAATTACAATACCAACCTTATTATTTCGGTATTCATATTTTATACCCAACCACCTTATAAATTACTAGATAACCACACATAATTCCCGGTAACCATAATTTGAACCACTTTTACAATTTTTCCAAACAACCATATACTTTTATAATTTACCAAATATCCATATTATTTTTCGGAAATTGTAAAACAATTATATTAACTTCTATTAATTGCCAAATAACCTATAACTTTTATAATTCATTAATTACCCACATTAACCTTTTTAATTTACTAATTAGCCACTTAATATTTCGGTAATTCCAAAATAGGTATTCTAATTTTTATAAATTACCAAATGACCTCATTAATTTTCGGTCTTGACATATACTTTCCTTATATTCACATTTTAATCCCAAAACTTTATATAAGTTACATATTAACTTATAAATTATAGTTTTAATATTTTACTTCTTTAAATAACCGGAACAGCCCACAACTTTCTTCAATTTATATTTCCGCCCATATTAAATTCTATTTTTCCTTTATATTTCCATAAATTACATATTCACCCCAAAACTTTTATAAACTTAATATTTTATGTCATAAATCATTTTAACCCAAAGTTTTTGGTCAACACTTTGACCAAGACTTAATTTCATAATTAATACTTTAATAAACCCATAAAATCATAAGTAATTCTCGGCCACATACTATATTTCCTAATAATTACAAAATAGTCCCAAAACTTTATAAAATGTCATTTTAACACTTAACCACTTATTTAAATTCACTAAAATTCATAATATTAATTCCTACCTTATATTATAACATAAATATACCAAATCAACCCCTTTGTTCTCGGCATTTATTATTTATACACTAAACTTTTCAAAATTTACATTTTAACCACATAACTTTATAAATTAGCCATTTAAATACTTGTAGCTATTTTTAATAGTCCCAAAATTTATAAAATAAGTTAATATACTTATATGTATTTCAAAATTCACCAAATCTCTTGTATTGCTCTCGGCTTTAATTAAATTCTACCATATGGTTTTTAAACTTGATTTAAACTTTATAATATGTATATAAATGTATATAAGCCATATAACACTTCTAAAAATTATGCTAATGACTTAGAATGATTATAAACTAAAAATAGAACATTAAATCCCTAGACCATTTGGTTCTAATATATATGTAACTTAACTAATTTTTGTGCCCCAAAAATATACCTTAAGGTAATAACCTTACCTTATATGTTATAAATTATTTTCTTGACAATATAACCCAATATTTTCGGCCCTAATTTATGTAATGGTTATACATAATTTTTATACCAAAGTTTGAAGCTTAAATCAAACTCAAACTTAATAAACCTTACTTATATAAACTTACCCTTAAATCAAGACAATTCTTGTACTTGATTTTTCCTTGAATTTCCAAGCTCCTCAAATGCTATATTGATGTAGAGAATTCGGCCACCTTATATATATTTAGGAGATCTATTTGTTAGACTCCTAACAAGGATTTATAAATAATATTTGAAATAATTTTTACAAGAGTTTACCTTAGGAATTTAACAAGGTATTTTTGATACACCTTGGGATGCTTGTAGATCCAAGTTTCCTTCATGAAATAATGAAGAGAATATAGGTTTAGAAGTTCTTATATTTTCGAAAATGATTTAGGATATTTCATCAAGATTTTCAACATGAAAATATACCTTAACTTGATCTTGTTGTTCCTTGTATTGTTGTTGAATCTAGGAACCTCCTTAGAACACTACTGTTTGGCGATTTCTTGTACATTTGCTAGGATGATTTACATAGAAATGGTGTTAGGATTGAATTCACCATTAATGGAGTTTATTAACACTTAGGAATTAACTTAGGAAGAAAGAAGAAAAGAGAGAGAGCTAGAGGGGAGACTTACCATTTGTTTAAGGTGAGGGCAAGGGAATTGAGCAAAGGCTCACGTAAGTATTAAGGCAAGGAGAATTGAATGGGTACTTACGTATGTTTTAGTAGAAGAGAATGAAAGCAACAAAAATCTATTTGCTATTGTTTATTGGCCATTATTTCATGTCTTTATTTTATGTCATGTTTATGTTTATTTTGACTACAGAATTTAGTCACAAAGCTCTCTTAATTTGCTAAGTATACGGCTGGTTGGCCTTGATGAGAGTAAGCATCTTCTAATATTGTAGTATTATGGCTAAAGGAATGGTAGGAGATTATCTTGATTATTCAATATAGCATGTCAATTATTTAGGATTAATTAAGTTAATCACCAGCACTTATCTTGCTTTTCTTATAGATGTGATCGGCCATCATGGAGTAAATAAGCAGCTCTAATTGTGTAGACTTGCGGCTCCAAGCATGCTAGGAAACCACTCACAATTTGTTTTATTTTGTCATTAGATTAGGCTTAGTCTTGTTTTGTTTTTATTTGATCATTAACAGCACTAATCTTGTTTATTTGTGCAGGTTTGATCGGCTGCAATGGAGCACAACAGCAGCTCCTAATTGATGTAGATTTACGGTAATGGACTAGCTAGGTAGTTAGTCTAGTTTTTTGTTTATTTGCAACATGTCAATTATAGAAGTTAGGTAATTGTCTTATGAGTTAATTAATTGTCAATCATACTCCCTTTTCTCAGATTCCAATCGGCACTCATTTGCCCATGGAACAATTTGTTTGATTTGTTTTAATTGCCTTAGATAAAGTGTGACTAGATTTGTCATTCATTTCATTACTTTGCTTAGACTAATCCCCCTTGCTTTTCTCTTGCAGATTACACGGTGGAGAAGGCTTCATTGCCAATGTCTTATTGCTATAACATCATATAATATATGCTAAGATGACTCACCATCTATAAAGCAATTTTTGAACTAAAAACTAATCATAATTGACTCCTATTGTCGCTTGCATTGGAGATTAGATGGAGCAGATTTTTAACTTGATTTTTGGTACAATATATTGTATTAAGACCATACTAATATGTATAATAGGTTCCAGCATTTAATTGGTACATTTTTATTGTGGTAAAAGATGAAAGTTTTAAGGTAAAAATGCTGATTTTAGGTACCTTTTTGACCTAAAAATCGCCCCCATTTATACTATGAGTTTAGTACTGGAATTAATTGATTTTGGTGATCAATTTATCCACTTTTAAGTTTATCAACTCGTGGCTCCTCAAAAACTTTGAGGCAATTGCGTAAAACGCATTTTTGTGACACCCGAAGGTGTATTTTTGTGCTTTAAGGATTTTTCTGAAAAATGATTAGTCGCTATGAGTTCCAAGTGTTTATTGACATTTTTATAGTCAATAATAATATGTTAAGGTGTTACATTGAGTTATATGGGGTTATATCAACTCTAAACACAACTCCCGGGCTAACTGGGCACAAAGGAGCGCTAAGAAATTCTCCCGAGTATTTTGCCTTTAACTGAGAATTTATCTTGAGAACTTCATCTTAAATGTTCATTAAGGTACTATTATTCATTTAGAATGAGGTGTAATGCTTTATTTTATTTTATAAGGTATTTCCGGGACTTTCGGGCCTTAAGGGGCCTTTAAGGGAATTCCCGAGCATATTGTATTTTCATTCAGTTTTAACTGAGGACTTGTGTTTAAAAGGTCATATAATGATCCTTGATTACTTCATGTGAAGTTTATAGCTTATATATCTTGTTTATCTTACGGTCGGGCTTTAACGCACGTTTTTGACCTTAAGGAGTTTAGGTGGGTTTTTAACGCCCAAGTGTTTATATACTTTCTTAGGGTTTCATAATCCCCAAATAATATTTATAATCCCTCAAATAATATTTATTTATTTATACTTAATTGTTTAAGTGTTAGGGGTATTTCAGTCTACCCCCCTTAAAAGGACTTCGTCCCGAAGTCATAACTTATACTTACATATCCTATGGAATCAAGTTCCACGTGTCTATTCCCTATATGATTATCATTCCTGGGTGTCAATACTATAGTGACACCCCTACATTCCATCTGTAATTCGAGTGTATGTAGTTCATACATATACATAGCCTTACTCATGACATTTAATATAATTGTAACACAAATAACTTGGTAAATACTGTAAAATAAGTAAACACAGAACACATCCATAACTTATTCAAGTGTCACATGGGACACAACAATGACCATACAAGTGTCTCATAGGACATATCATTAATAACCAACCATTGTCACATAGGACATATCAATAACCATTTAACCAATTGCACACATGCGCAACAATCAAACACAAATAACCATACACAAAACCAATATAGACTACAAATATGCAAGTTGCATGTGGTGCTCTACCCCCCTTAAAAAGGGTTACGCCCACGTACCCCACAAGTATACACAAAAAATTAAGAATGTATTGCTGGATACTTGTCTCGCATGGAGTCTTCTAACTCCCATGTCGCCTCTGAAATATCGTGGTTTGACCACAAAACCTTGACCATTCTAATGATCTTGTTCTTGGTCTCCCTAGTCTTGGCGTATAAGATGCGAAATGGGGTCTCCTCCTATCTAGGTGTAGGATTTAGCTCGAGTGTCTCGGGCTCTAAGTTATGTGATGGTGAGGCACATACTGCTTTAGCTGAGAAATGTGAAACACATTGTGCACTCTCCCTAGCTTAACATATGAGTCTAATCTGTAGGCTAATGGGCCCACTCGCTCCGTAATAAGGTACGGTCTTACATACTTCAGGCTAAGCTTGCCCTTCGGCCCTAATCTTAAAAATTCTTTCCATAGGTGAAACTCTAAGGGAGACTCGATCGCCTACTGCGAATTCGAGATCTCTCATACGGACATCTGCATATAACTTCTGTTTTTTTACTAGATATAGCTCTCAAGAATCTATGCATTCCCTGACATGCTTGATAGTGCATTAATATGCTTTTTATTTGAATACCTTGTGTATGTGTGAAGGTAATCTACCATCTTGTATGTTGCCAATGTTATCTTATGGCTTATTTAAACCATCGTGTGGAACACACTTCTATTAATCGCCTCTTGTAGTTGTAACCGTTGACGCTCGGGTTTTACGTTAATATTGGGGCATATTTAAAATCTCTTTCTTTGATCATCAGGTCATCATCTTTGTGATTCTGGTATTTGAGTTTACTGTTGCCATATACGGCTTTCATTTTAAATGTAAGGTATTAGCTACGGTTGAGCCGTGCATCTTATGTATATTATAGAAAGATTTCTTGATATTATTGATTCACCAATTATCTCGGTAGTATATACACGATTATTATTGTCTGTTCATTAGGTATATCACAGTAGGTTCCAGTTAAGGTTTCTAACAAGGTACATTTTCTTCACAATTGAACATGTTCTTGCGGTTTTGGATCAGCTCATGTGAGTATCAGTATAATGTTTCTACTCTTATATTCTACCATGTTTATAGGTAGGTTCCTATTTAATATATTTGGTTTGCATTCATAAAGAAAGACTTGAAGTCGATTTTTCCTTCCGATGGCAATATGGCCATAACTTAGAAGCTAGTTTGAGAATACTTTTATTACAAGTGATTATCTCTTGATCTCATATTTAATTTATTAATATGGTTCATGGAATAATAATAGTTAATATTTCTCTCACAATTGATTATCTTTCCGACATATGCGGAGTTGTTTTAGCTATTTAATCTTCTCGGGGTAACCCGGACAACTTAACTCTTAATTTACACCTTCCACCTCTCATATACCTATTAGTCAATTTTTTTTATTTGATTTAAGAATAAATACTTACGTATTACAGAAATATTTGTGACCACTTGTAAGGAGTCTCAGGAATCATCCAACCCTGACGGGGTCAGCATCAGTGTTGAACTATCCTTCCACTCCATTTTGTGTTTGGTTTTCCCTTGATCTGACCAGGATCAAGTTCGACCTCCCACGTCAAAATTCAAACAATCACATAATTGTCATTTTCCAACTTTTATCTTATCATACTTTGTGACTTGGTGATTACTATATGTACCTTTTCCTCCGACTTTATACAACTATTCCAATGACTGTTACAACTTATACTTGAATCTAGTGTATTCCTTAATCCCCGGAACTAAGTTCCTCTGATCAAATCATCAAGCGGGGAAGCCAGTTTTTCCTCTTGGCATAAAAGTAGATTCTTATTAAAACATCTAGGCTCTTACTGTCTAATGATTATATCCATCAATCATCTTAACTCCTAAATCCATCATACAAGTAATAAGTTCAGTTAAGGATTTGTATACCTTTGAATATCCTCTTCTCTTAAAAGGTTTATCTAATACTTAACTTATCAGGGCTTGATTATTGCCTATACTTGGTTATCATTACATAGAACAAAAGCAGTCACAGTTAGACTTCCAAGTAAAAATTTTCATAACTCAATCAACAAGTACAGTCCATAAAGTATATTTATTTCCTCCTCCTTAAAGCTGGGCTTTTCCCTTATTTCATCTAAACTCCATAAATCTGGTGAACCATGTGTTCAGCCTAGGTTACGTATCTCTTAACAATAGTACCATCTCAAACTAAGAGTTTCCAGATTGTATCCAACGGTTTGGTAATAGGACAATTAAAGCATATTCTTTGTTTCTATCTCTTAGAACGTGGTTAATCCACAAACTTAATGGCTTCCAACATAGGTCGATTAATTGTATCAAGTAGAAAATCTAGAATCACAGGGATTAGTATATAACGTTAGGAAGGCTTACGTGTAAAACAATTGTTACAAGCCAAGGGGTATGTTTCCCCCACTTTTAAATTTAATTTACACTTTTTTTGTATATATTAATTCAAACTCTTATATAATTTACACCGACTTCATTGCAACTGTCGAGGAGAGTTATTCGTTACCATGTTGATTTAAATTTATATTACATAGGGTTTTACCTTATTTGATTTATTGCGATTTTTATTCGCGTTTATAACTTGAGTTGTCATAAAAGACATATGCTCGTATAGAACCATCAGGATAATGTAGGACGATAGCCTCAAAATAGGGTAGGTATATTTAACGATACTTTAGCCCTCTGAAATGTATCAATATTCTTCAACGTTTTAGGTTGACCACCTTCAAATTATAATTATATATGTAGCATTTGGTATTGCTAATTAGGTAGTTCTCCTGACATCAGGAAATATAGGTTCAAGTTTGTTCTCTCTTTTTTTTATTATTACTTAAGAGTCCAGCACTGTCGCCATATTGATACTAGTTGAGACTCTTGATATTTGCTCGGGTATTTATAACCCGTGCTTATCCATGATGGATGTTTAGTTAGATATTAATTATTTTTTTTTTTTGAGATTCTGTTTCTCTATTGTCATATTTTAAGGTTTCGTATTATCTTCCCCATAGTTAATAATTGTAAGATTTTCTTGTATCGCACTGAGCGGTGAGCTCGGTGCCTGGGTATCCCATAAAATTTCAGTGTTTGCTCTTTTCGTGAACTCTTTAACAAACCCTTTTGACATTTTATGTAGTCTTAAGTATTCCATATTAATTAATGTATTCCTCTTCATGACATCTGCTCGTCATTTAGGCAGGTCATAATTTGTAATTACTGTAAGTTTGTACAGTTAATATCGCCCTTCGGTGGTCCAAGCAAAAGTTAACTTACTATTCCTCATTGTACTATCTCACACCCTTTTATCCCAAGGCTATTCTTGGTTTGTATCCGGTTTAATGCTCCTAATCCCATGGTACACTAATTTGGATTCTCCAATAAATCTTAACGCGTCTCCTGACTTAGATAATCTTGTCTGCCTCATTATCCTCTTCTAATCACCGTATAAAACTCAATATTATCTCCTACGAAGAATGATACATCTAGTATCCCAATCCTTACCCATACATATTATATATAATCTAAATCTTGATCCACTCCCTTATTCTAGTATATAAAATCCTCCAAGGCCTATTCCCAAGTTCTACATTCATTTATAACAGTTATTTGTTCATTTATAGTTATATTTCTTGAGTAGGATCATGCCGGGTCAGATTACTTGGCATTATGCCTCTGGATATCCCTGACCTTCGCTCATAGGCTCAGGTGACCTCGATCTCATAGGTAAGGGAAAAATAAATATCGAAGTATCCTATTAGGTGAGAGGTTACCCAAGTTAGGTCTCTCAAAATTTTGATACTTACTAATCACATATAAGTCTCACCGACTAATAACTATGAACACATATTTATGCATCATGCATTTAGCTTAGGTTCTAGGCTTACCGGTTTCGCGCTGAGCACTCGCCTCAGCGCCTGAAGTTCCCACTGTGTACAGGGTATTTCTTCATGGAACTTTCTCCTTTCCTTTCTGACTTCCGGATGAGGATGATTGTCCTGCTGGTCCTCTAGTTTAGATGTTGTTCTGCGGTGCCCGGCCTACTCTTGGTCCGCCCGCTTCATTAGCTGGTGCTCTCTGTGAACCTTTAGCTACCTTGTAGACTCGGCTCCCTGGATTGGAAAAACATTCATACTCCCTGTGACCTTCCTTTTTGCAATAACGGCACTCCACCTTCCTTCCTGCGCAATCTACGCCTGGGTGATCCCTTCCACATCGCTTACAGTAGTAGTGGCGTTGGGTTGGCTTATTGCTCCAAGGTGGTGCTGATCTCCGTGGCTGTGCGTCAATGGCTGAGCCGGTCAGACGAGGAATCTGCTCCCTTGTCTTCTGATCATGGAAGTCCTTCCGCCCTTTCTTCCTATCTAAGAATTTCTTCCCCTTCGTGTGGTAACCGTCAGAGGTTGCTCCACCATCATCTCCTTCAGTACTCTTTCTCTTTCTTTCTTTCTGCGTCGGAGTAGTCGACTCCTGGTATATAGTCCAACAAACTGGTGCACCGTGCGTAGTATTGGTCAACTGTTTGACTCCCTTGGACTAAGGTCTCGATCTCCTGCCTTTTCTCTTTTATGTGTTCGGGGTAGTACTTCTCCCGCAACACTTCTACAAACGCTGTCCATCCAAAGTCCGGTGTAGCTCTACGGTGGCCCTCCACAGACCGCCACCAAATGTTAGCTGCGCCCTTCAGGTTGTATGCGGCGATGTTGACCTGCTGGTCTTCTGGAACTCTGACAGCCTTGAACGCTTTTTGGTGCTCTACAATGAACTTTTCCAGTGCGGCGGGGTCCGGTTCCCCTGAATAAATTGGTACTCTCGCATCTGCAATGCTCTTCAACCAGTTGGTTTCCCTGGGCTGTGGCGGGTGGGGTATGGCTCCTGTAAATTGAGCTCCTAGCTGCTGCGCGAAAGTTGCCATGGCTGCTGCTAGGTCTGGTACCTCTGGAACATCTGCCGGTGTCTCGCCACTGCGTCTACTACTGTCTCCACGTGGTCTTTCTCTTGTCGACATCTATAGTGTATTATTATTACTACTACTTACTACTCTCGTTGCTACACCGTCATACATACACAATCACAAACATGTAAGTAAGCTAACTACTAGCAATAAAATATCCCTAGGGTTTTTTCTAGGTCACGAATCCTCACAGACGTTTCCCGTATCCCAATATTCCTATGCTCATTGTCCTAGACTCAGTATCTTTTCATCAGAGCGGTACTCCGCTCTGATACCACTTTTGTAACACCCCTAATCCTAAACCGTAATGACGTCGCAGTTTGTAGCATAATATAATAATTCACAGCGGAGAATAAAACTAACTATCTTGGTGTTACACGCCGTCACTCACCCTTGTGAGCACAAGGCAACCTTACTCTTTCCAACAATACAACTCCTCACGCTGTGATGAACAGATACTGAGCACTTCTAATTATTACAAACCAAAACCAACTAAATGAGCAACTAACTGAATACAACAACTTTCTTAATACAATACATAATAAACCAACGGTGTTTGTTGAAAACACTTCAGCTACCCCCCCCGTGTCCCGCACTCCGGCTTGAGTCTTCATCAATAACCTGGAATGTTTGGCCCAATGAAGGGCTCAGCAATCGAAATGCTGGTATGCTAAATGTAGTCTTAATCATCAAGATTCCTTAAGTCGTTTAGCCATCTTGATATTAGATTCATTACATAAATACCGGTTTACAATGACACAGTAATAACTGTAACACTTAACGATCACATAGCAATTCACCTGTAAACACCAGTGTACAACAGAACACGACACCAACACCACAAAACAACACTCATAGAAATAGCCAACAGTCACACATTAATAATCAATAACAATAACCAATAATCACTTATTAATAACCCATAACGATCACCAAACAAGATACGCGTATTAAACCGTACTTGTTAGTTAGCCACCTGACCCTTATCCTTTAAACCAATCATTTAACCTTATCCAATTAATTTCCACTTCAAGTATCATGTTAAGTCAAACCTTAATAACTTATTAATGGACGAATGTCCCCTTGTGTTCCATTGGAACTGTTTACCAGCTGACCCTGTGGCCCTGGTTAATTGACCGATCCGGTCGAACCTGTGCACCAACGGCAGTGCCTTCCACCATCCCCGAATGTGGCTGATGGATTTCAAGTGACTCCATTATAGTCTCTCGTAGTGATCACAATGCGCAACCAGAAAGTCGAAACGATCTGGATTCCTCTCTTTATAAGTTAGCCCTTTTTGTCAGTGATATATTAACCAATCCTTGAGTTAAGACTATAACAGTTGACCTTCAGTTAGGTTCAATAATACCTTTAGGTCAGTTAGTCTTGTTCCAGTTTAGATGTATAAACTTTCAGTCATAAGACGTTCGCGTAAAAATAAAACGCAACAAAGTTGAGCAATACAGTATACAATATCATTCACATAAAATCAAAGATATCGCTCTTAAACAATTAACACAAAATGTCTGGACCTTAGCATAATCCTTAGGACATTCATACCACACAATTAACATACCGTTCACCAAGTAACTGCTAGCTTGACAAATCCCTGTTCAGCAGTCCCTCCCCGTACGCTGTTATTTAAACATGTAGTACCGGGTAATATTAATATAACTATTCATTAAATGTTATGGTACTGTCACTGTAATGTTTATACTCGTTGTATAATAACTCTGTATGTTATTTATTTTCCCCTGTTATTTTAACAGTGGTTCTAGATAACCTAGCAGTTCATTATTTTATGTGGAGTTCACATGTGATAATGAATTTCCATTATACGGTATATCTTTATCTCATTATTTATATACTCATAATTATTTCCACTTATTCCTTATATCATATTATTTGGTTAGTTATTATAACCACCTTTATTTTATAAACTTTATATTATACTCCATAATATATCATATTACATTATATTACCTAGTTTTACTTCTTTTCCTTATTAAATTACAATACCAACCTTGTTATTTCAGTATTCATATTTTATACCCAACCACCTTATAAATGACTAGATAACCACACATAATTCCCGATAACCATAATTTGAACCCATTAACTTTTACAATTTTTCCAAACAACCATATACTTTTATAATTTACTAAATATCCATATTATTTTTCGGAAATTGTAAAACAATTATATTAACTTCTATAAATTGCCAAATAACCTTGTAACTTTTATAATTCATTAATTACCCACATTAACCTTTTTAATTTACTAATTAGCCACTTAATATTTCGGTAATTCCAAAATAGGTATTCTAATTTTTATAAATTACCAAATGACCTCATTAATTTTCGGTCTTGACATATACTTTCCTTATATTCACATTTTAATCCCAAAACTTTATATAAGTCACATATTAACTTATAAATTATAGTTTTAATATTTTATTTCTTTAAATAACCGGAACAGCCCACAACTTTCTTCAATTTATATTTCCGCCCATATTAAATTCTATTTTTCCTTTATACTTCCATAAATTACATATTCACCCCAAAACTTTTATAAACTTAATATTTTATGTCATAAATCATTTTAACCCAAAGTTTTTGGTCAACACTTTGACCAAGACTTAATTTCATAATTAATACTTTAATAACCCATAAAATCATAAGTAATTCTCGGCCACATACTATATTTCCTAATAATTACAAAATAGTCCCAAAACTTTATAAAATGTCATTTTAACACTTAACCACTTATTTAAATTCACTAAAATTCATAATATTAATTCCTACCTTATATTATAACATAAATATACCAAATCAACCCCTTTGTTCTCGGCATTTATTATTTATACACTAAACTTTTCAAAATTTACATTTTAACCACATAACTTTATAAATTAGCCATTTAAATACTTGTAGCTATTTTTAATAGTCCCAAAATTTATAAAATAAGTTAATATACTTATATGTATTTCAAAATTCACCAAATCTCTTGTATTGCTCTCGGCTTTAATTAAATTCTACCAGATGGTTTTTAAACTTGATTTAAACTTTATAATATGTATATATAAATGTATATAAGCCATATAACACTTCTAAAAATTATGCTAATGACTTAGAATGATTATAAACTAAAAATAGAACATTAAATCCCTAGACCATTTGGTTCTAATATATATGTAACTTAACTAATTTTTGTGCCCCAAAAATATACCTTAAGGTAATAACCTTACCTTATATGTTATAAATTATTTTCTTGACAATATAACCCAATATTTTCGGCCCTAATTTATGTAATGGTTATACATAATTTTTATACCAAAGTTTGAAGCTTACAAACTCAAACTTAATAAACCTTACTTATATAAACTTACCCTTAAATCAAGACAATTCTTGTACTTGATTTTTCCTTGAATTTCCAAGCTCCTCAAATGCTATATTGATGTAGAGAATTCGGCCACCTTATATAATTTAGGAGATCTATTTGTTAGACTCCTAACAAGGATTTATAATAATATTTGAAATAATTTTTACAAGAGTTTACCTTAGGAATTTAACAAGGTATTTTTGATACACCTTGGGATGCTTGTAGATCCAAGTTTCCTTCATGAAATAATGAAGAGAATATAGGTTTAGAAGTTCTTATATTTTCGAAAATGATTTAGGATATTTCATCAAGATTTTCAACATGAAAATACCTTAACTTGATCTTGTTGTTCCTTGTATTGTTGTTGAATCTAGGAACCTCCTTAGAACACTAATGTTTGGCGATTTCTTGTACATTTGCTAGGATGATTTACATAGAAATGGTGTTAGGATTGAATTCACCATTAATGGAGTTTATTAACACTTAGGAATTAACTTAGGAAGAAAGAAGAAAAGAGAGAGAGCTAGAGGGAGACTTACCATTTGTTTAAGGTGAGGGCAAGGGAATTGAGCAAAGGCTCACGTAAGTATTAAGGCAAGGAGAATTGAATGGGTACTTACGTATGTTTTAGTAGAAGAGAATGAAAGCGACAAAAATCTATTTGCTATTGTTTATTGGCCATTATTTCATGTCTTTATTTTATGTCATGTTTATGTTTATTTTGACTACAGAATTTAGTCACAAAGCTCTCTTAATTTGCTAAGTATACGGCTGGTTGGCCTTGATGAGAGTAAGCATCTTCTAATATTGTAGTATTATGGCTAAAGGAATGGTAGGAGATTATCTTGATTATTCAATATAGCATGTCAATTATTTAGGATTAATTAAGTTAATCACCAGCACTTATCTTGCTTTTCTTATAGATGTGATCGGCCATCATGGAGTAAATAAGCAGCTCTAATTGTGCAGACTTGCGGCTGCAAGCATGCTAGGAAACCACTCACAATTTGTTTTATTCTTGTCATTAGATTAGGCTTAGTCTTGTTTTGTTTTTATTTGATCATTAACAGCACTAATCTTGTTTATTTGTGCAGGTTTGATCGGCTGCAATGGAGCACAACAGCAGCTCCTAATTGATGTAGATTTACGGTAATGGACTAGCTAGGTAGTTAGTCTAGTTTTTTGTTTATTTGCAACATGTCAATTATAGAAGTTAGGTAATTGTCTTATGAGTTAATTAATTGTCAATCATACTCCCTTTTCTCAGATTCCAATCGGCACTCATTTGCCCATGGAACAATTTGTTTGATTTGTTTTAATTGCCTTAGATAAAGTGTGACTAGATTTGCCATTCATTTCATTACTTTGCTTAGACTAATCCCCCTTGCTTTTCTCTTGCAGATTACACGGTGGAGAAGGCTTCATTGCCAATGTCTGATTGCTATAACATCATATAATATATGCTAAGATGACTCACCATCTATAAAGCAATTTTTGAACTAAAAACTAGTCATAAATGACTCCTATTGTCGCTTGCATTGGAGATTAGATGGAGCTGATTTTTAACTTGATTTTTGGTACACTATATTGTATTAAGACCATACTAATATGTGTAATAGGTTCCAGCATTTAATTGGTACATTTTATTATGGTAAAAGATGAAAGTTTTAAGGTAAAAATGCTGATTTTAGGTACCTTTTTGACCTAAAAATCGCCCCCATTTATACTATGAGTTTAGTACTGGAATTAATTGATTTAGGTGATCAATTTATCCACTTTTAAGTTTATCAACTCGTGGCTCCTCAAAACTTCGAGGCAATTGCGTAAAACGCATTTTTGTGACACCCGAAGGTGTATTTTTGTGCTTTAAGGATTTTTCTGAAAAATGATTAGTCGCTATGAGTTCCAAGTGTTTATTGACGTTGTTTATAGTCAATAATAATATGTTAAGGTGTTACATTGAGTTATATGGGGTTATATCAACTCTAAACACAACTCCCGGGCTTAGTGGGCACAAAGGAGCGCTAAGAAATTCTCCCGAGTATTTTGCCTTTAACTGAGAATTTATCTTGAGAACTTCATCTTAAATGTTCATTAAGGTACTATTATGCATTTAGAATGAGGTGTAATGATTTATTTTATTTTATAAGGTATTTCCGGGACTTTCGGGCCTTAAGGGGCCTTTAAGGGAATTCCCGAGCATATTGTATTTTCATTCAGTTTTAACTGAGGAATTGTGTTTCAAAGGTCATATAATGATCCTTGATTACTTCATGTGAAGTTTATAGCTTATATATCTTGTTTATCTTACGGTCAGGCTTTAATGCACGTTTTTGACCTTAAGGAGTTTAGGTGTGTTTTTAACGCCCAAGTGTTTATATACTTTCTTAGGGTTTCATAATCCCCCAAATAATATTTATAATCCCTCAAATAATATTTATTTATTTATATTTAATTGTTTAAGTGTTAGGGGTATTTCAAGAAAACTCCTGCTTTTGTCCTGTTTGATACTGGTGCTTCCTATTCTTTTATAGCATCCTCTTTTATGAAAAAATTGAATTTGGTAGCGAATGCCCCTATATCTGTTTCTGTATCTATTCCGTTTGGGGAGGTAATGCAATGTTCTAATTTATTGGAGGGAGTAAGGGTGAATGTAAAAGGGCTAGATCTAGTTGCTGATTTGATTCAGTTTGACCTCAAAGATTTTGATGTAATTCTTGGGATGGATTGGTTAAGTAAGCATAAGGGAAGGGTGGACTATTTTGAGAGGAAGGTCGTCCTCAAAGGACCTTCAAGGCAGAGAATATCTTACAGAGGGGTAGAGAACAAACCAGGAGTGAAGATTATCTCAGCCATGAACATCTTAAGCAAGATCAGGAAAGGCAATCAAGCATATCTCTGCTATGTTCAAATATTGAGTGGGGAGACAGACCAAATCTCTAAAATCCGAGTGGTGAATGATTTTCCCGATGTATTCCTAGAGGAGATCCCTGGCATGCCACCTGACAAAGAAGTGGAGTTCAATATTGATCTAGTGCCCGACACCGGACCCATTTTGAAAGCGTCGTACAGGATGGCACCAACTGAGATGAAGGAGTTAAAAGTCCAGCTCGAAGAGTTATTAGACAAAAGGTACATCTGAAACACCCTAAATTGCTAGGAATTAATATAGTGATATAGATCATTGTATAGTTGTAGTTCACTGGGAATTACTTACTAGGAATTAAGTGGTAGTGTGTTGCCTCTTTATTCCAAATATCTTTAAGTGTTGATCCAATGATATTATCCTATGAAGTATATCATTTTCAGTAGACCATTCATGGCCATAAAATAGACAGCAAGGCCTAGCCAATTTATTCTTATACTACAGTCCATTTATTTCGGTTATCTTTGGACTCGGTTAGCTAGTTATTATCATTTTGCCACTTCCTATTCCTATACTTCAATGTTGCCAACCAAGCTAGACATTCCCTACACTTTATTTAACTTCATTTCATGACACAAAATCAAGCCAAGCAAGGCTCCATATTAGCCTATAGTTGCCGCCATAATTTATGACATTCAAACATGTAACAATTGTCACATGTTACTTCTTGTCACATAAACTATCACATTGCCTTATATAATCCTAAGTATTATAACATCAAGTGAGACATCAGCATGTGGCCGATTCTTACATGCTGAAACACTTCTAGATTAGCCATTAAACAACAAGTATAGTTCAGCCATTATTTTACTAGGTAACATGCAGCACTTATATTCTCTTGTCATTTAATTAATGGCATTAGCATTTCTGGTTGGATTAAATAATTCCATGGCTGGGAACAAGCTTTTGAGGTGTCAACTCTCTGCATTCTTGGAGTTAAAACCTGACCGTGTGCCTAACATTCAGCCAAGACTACATTAGACTTCAATAAACAAACTTGTTGAAATGGAAACACAAGTGCTCTTGGGTGGGCTTGTGATGCCGCCTGAATGGGGCAATTCCCACGCCTGAATTCTTGTCCCCTTATTCTCCCCACACTTTCATAAACCTCCTGCAAGTACCAAGTAAAGAAGTATGGAAGGAATAAGCATAGGAAATAGAGCAAAGTGGAGGCACTAGTGCTGGAAAATTGGTGCCAAGTGTAAATCCTGCTCCTCACTCTTGTGCATGCTCTCGGTAATACCTCACTCACACCCACATATATCGTTCTCTCCATCACTCTCTAGTCTCCCTAGCATCTTCAGTCATTGTCTAAGTCATAAGTTGAAAGAAAACTCAGAGAGAAAGGGGAAGAGAAACCGAGAGGGAGAGAAAAGAAAGGAGTGCTGAAACCAGGAAAAATCTGCTGTTGTCTCCCTCCACTTCTGGTGCTATAATTCGGTTTTCATCCATTACCAAAGCTTGTTTCTTTCACCCAATCCCTTCCCCTATGTGTATAGAGGTTAGATCAAAAGAGAAACAAAGAAAAAGTCTTATAACAAGAGAGAAAGAGAGCAAACCTTGAAGAGCTGCTGCTACTGGAATTTTTCTGCTGCTGCTGTTTGGTGTTGCATGCGCCAGCATAGGAAGGGGAGTTTGAGTCCAATATCTGGAAGTGTTAGAAGTAGAAGGAGAGGTCAAGTATCTATAGGATTCCTAACAAAAACTAACTAGTTATGGCTAGAGGAACTCAGGTAACTTTCATGTACAACAATGTTCAAAACTGAAATATTCTCTTGTGATTTCGGTTGTTGTTATGAGCTGATTTTTGCATGTGATGTTTCTGTAACTTTTGAGATGTATTATGGCTGGTTATTAGAGGTTAAAACCCCCTACATTACTTGGAAAATTCGTGGCTTATGCAGGTGATAAGTTAAGAGCAAAGGAAATGTGACAATGGAGTGTGTGTTAAGGTTGCATGTGGCAACCAATTTTTGTTGCTGCTGTATGTTGAGCTTTTGTGGTGCTTTCTAGCCTGAGTTGATGTGTAAATGATGTTATGTTTTTGGATATATTTTCAGGTCGAAGTGGTTGTCATTGGTGATAGTTTTTCTAGACAAAATTGTAAGACAAAGCTAGTTGTACAAGCAAATGTACACTTAGTTGTAAGTTGTGTTTTAGTAACCATGTGAGGAATTTTTTTTTATGAGTTAGTTGTATTATTTTCTAGGATATACAGAACCTATAATATCTAAATAAATTGGGTTGAGCAATTATCCAAGTAGCCACACAAGATGACTCAATGTTGGAAGATGTTCAAGACAATACTGGTTACTGTGGAATTTATAGTCATGCAGAAACTGTTTTTGTCGAATTGTTGTGTTATGTATACAGAACCTTAAGTGATGAATTGGAGGGGTTAAAATGGGCTATTGACACATATTTAGTGTTTATAAAGATAAGGAAAGATGGCTAGTTAACTAGGTGAGTTAAATGGAGAAAAATCTGTCGTAAGTAATTATCGGTAAAAATGACCTTGTGAACTGTTTTGATGAGTTGGTTAGGAAAGTTCTTGTTTGATTTGGTTTCTGGTGTTTTAATGAACATGGGGTCTTATACTGACCATAAGATATTATATGACCATTGGGTTCAACTAAAAAGAAGTAATAACACTTAGACGCACATGGGCCCACGATAAGCATTACTATGGATTTTTGATCACTGTGATTGTACTGATTTCGGTATGGCTGGTTTTTATATCTTTGGGTGTGGTTATGACTTGTGTTTGGTGAACATGGATATTCATACTGATTATATAAGGTTGGATGACTACTTGGTGAAGCCAAAAAAATTGGTGAAAATGTTTAGGCGTTCATAAACGCACAAAATGTTTAATGTGGAATTATATTTACTGTTTTAAGTGGATTCTGTGCAATAATTGTTGTGGCTGTTTATACTGACCTTATTCGTTGTATTAAAACTGTGGATTATGGTTCTGGAAGTGAGGAATGTGTTGGCCAAGTTGGCAATGTTATCCATGGATTACGCCTACCAATGTATTGGAGTTTTGTGATGCCCTACTAATGTATTAGAGCTAAGCTACTATGATCTACTCTAGGGGCTGATGACCTTTAGAGGGTGTGCACACTTAAGGACATAGAGTGAGGTGAGATTTGTTTCGAGGGGTTTTCTCCCGAGGTCCAGTGGTTATGATTATTTGTTCCAAGGGCTTGCCCGAGGTCCAGTGGTTGTGTGAGGTTGTTTGAAAGTATTTGTTATGTGGTGGAACTGGATACCTACTGTATTACCTACTGATTAAAGTTAATTTTGTGGTATATGGTGTCAATTTATGTTTCTGGTTGGTTAACTACATGCCTCGGATTAAACGTAAATGCAGGTGACGAAATACCGCAAGTTGTGTGGAATTGTTGTGTTTGTGATGAGTGGTTATCATAGCTGTATGAATTTGATTAGTTGATACCCTTGCTGTTATGAATGTGTATTATTGACGTTTTATAAAGATAAAATGTATTTTATGAGTTGTGGTGGGAGTTACTCAAGTTGTTGATTTGCAACTGCAACCCCTTCCATGTTTGTGTTTGGATTTATGGTTGCAGAGTAAGACAGGTATATGGTTGGCACCCTACTCAGAAGTGGAGCTGATTCATTGCCACTTCCTCTATGTTTATTTAGTGCGTAGTTTTTCCTTAAGAATGGGCGTCGTGTTATAGTTGTTAGGAAGCCTCTTTTTCCTACACTGTGTTACTATAAACTGCGCACCCAAGCTAGAATGAGGGTGTTACCGGTAGAGGAGGTGCACAGGATATTTAAGGGACTTAAGAGGGCTCGTGTGTGTTAATTAGCCCTCTAAGCCATTTGGTTTAACTATGGTTTGTTTTGAATTTGGTAGTTGTCATTTTGGACTAAGTTGAAGGTTGTCAGTGTTGTAACTTAATATTGCTTAAGTTGAACTATTATAACTCTATGTTTACTTAAAACTAGGTAAGGACAATGCTTTCTCTTTGAAGCTCAGAATATGCATTATGTTTGAGAGTTGGAAGTTTAGCCTTAGCAAACACTAGGGAGTGGTTGTGGCGTTGTAGCACCCATTTGAGAGTTAATCGGGAAGTCTTCCGCTGCGACTGTCCGGTGAGTATTGTGTCTTTGCGAATGGGGGTGTTACAAAAGTTGGTATCAGAGTCCTAGGTTATAAATTAGGGGAGAGATAGGTGATTTGTTGCTTGAATGTTTGTGTGTGAATGCTTGATTGACTGCTTGAATGTTTGACTACTTATGATATGTGACTGACAAAAATATGTATATGCGTAGAATGTTAATCGACCAAAAAGGGAGGCCGATAGAAGCCAGCTTGAAACCCTTAGAAACCTAGCCCTTAGCATGGGTAGGATATTAGAAAGGCAAGAGGAAAGAGCTGAAGTACCCAAGACTTCGCCAGGAAGATTGCTGCAATGAAGCCGAGTACGTTTGTGGAATTGAAGACCCTGTGATCCTGGAGATTGGATCAGGGAGTTTGACAAAATTTTTGATGTTGTGGAATGCCCTGAAGACAAGAGAGTCAATGGGGTGGTCTATTACTTTCGTGGAGAAGCTGACTTATGGTGGTGCTCTGAGAAGGAAAGGTTGGGTGAGCAACCTAATCTGGGTTGGAATGCGCTGAAAGAAGCAATGAGAAGGAGGTTCTACCCGGAGCATGTGAATGCAAAAGTATCACGAATTCCTTGAGCTGAAGCAATTGTCAGGAGATGTGAAGACTTACCACTCAAGATTTGTAGAGTTGGCAAGGTTTGCAGCAAACCTAGTACCTGATGAAGCCGCAAAGGTGCAAAGATTCATCGGGGGACTGAATTGGGGGCTGCAGGAAGCTCTGAGTATCCTACCAGTGGCTACCCTGCAGGAAGCGTGTGAGAAGGCTGCTAACTTGTACCGGGTGCAACAAAGGAGGAAGGAGGCACAAGGAGGCCTGAAGAGAAAGTTTGAACCAAACCAAGGAGGTGGGAACATGGAGAAAGGAGGGAAGTATGATAGAAACCAGAAAGGGGCCAAAAAGCCTTGGGTCAAGCCAAATTACCCGGGGCAAAATAGTAACACAAATGACCCAAATAACAAGGCCAGATATTTCTTTGTAAGAGGTGTCCAAGAAACCACCCAGGGGTAGATTGTGAAGGGAAGCTGGTCAAATGCTACAACTGTGGCACCTTGGGCCATAGAGCCTTTGAGTGCAGGAAGAATAAGGAAGGTGGAGGTGGGAATGGAAATCAAGGTGCTGGGCAAGCTAACACCCAGAACAACAACAATGGTTATAATAACCAAGCTGGAGGCTAGAAGACTGGTTACAATGGCGTAAGAAACAACTTCAATGGCCAAGGGAGCAACCAAGGGAAACAACAAGGAAATCGAGGAGGAACCCAAGGAGGAGGGTATGGCAACCGAGGCCACATCAATGTCATAAGCAAGACCGAGGCAGAGGAAGAAGGAAAAGTTATCACAGGTACTTTTCCTGTCAATGGCGTTAAAGCTAAAGTGTTATTCGATTCTGGTGCTTCATGTTCTTTTATATCCTTTGAATTTATGAGGAAGGTTGAGATAGTACCAAATGCTAGTATTGATTTTAATGTTTCTACACCAACGGGGAAGATAGTTAGATGTGATAAAAAGGTCAAGGGAGTAAAGATAAGTATTGGGAACAATGAGTTTGAATTAGATGTAGTGGAATTCGGGTTAAAAGATTTTGATGTCATCCTAGGAATGGATTGGTTGGGTAGAAACAAAGGGCGAATAGATTGTGAGAAGAGAAAGGTGAGCTTGGTAGGGAAGAAAGGAAAAAGAGTATCACACACAAGCGAGGGAGTTAAAAGTGAGGTAAAATTGGTAGCTGCCATGAAATTATGGAAAGACATTATCAAAGGAAACCAAGCATTTCCGTGCTATGTGTGGGAGGAAGGCGGTTATGCTGCACCTATTCAAGAGGTGACCTCAGAGATGGAGGATCTTCCAGTGGTGAAAGATTTTCCCGACGTATTCCCAGAAGAGATACCAGGGATGCCACCAGACTGGGAGGTGGAGTTCACAATCAACTTAGTGCCAAGGACAGCACCAATCTCCAAGCATCCATACAGGATCGCTCTGAGTGAGATGCAAGAACTGAAGGAATAATTGGGAGAGCTACTTGACAAGGGCTACATTCGACCAAGTGTATCGCCGCGGGGAGCTCCGGTACTATTTGTCAAGAAGAAGGATGGAGGCATGCGCCACTGTATTGATTACAGAGAGCTGAACAATGTCACGATCAAAAACAAGTACCCACTACCGAGAATCGACGACCTGTTTGATCAACTGCAAGGAGCGAAAGTATTCTCCAAGATCGACTTGAGGTCAGGATATCACCAACTGAAGGTGGCGGATAAGGACATATCGAAGACGGCTTTTCGTACAAGGTACGGGCATTACGAATTCACGGTCTTGCCGTTCAGGCTAACCAATGCACCAGCAGTATTCATGGGGTTGATAAATCGAATTTTCAGCCCATTTTTAGATAAATTTGTAGTGGTCTTTATTGATGACATTCTGGTGTACTCTAAGAGCAAAGCAGAGCATGAAGAACATTTAAGGCAAGTGTTACAGATCCTGAGGGAGAAGAAATTGTATGCTAAGTTGTCAAAGTGTGAATTTTGGCTGGAGCAAGTGTCATTCCTTGGTCACATCATTACTAAGGATGGAATCTCGGTAGACCCAGCTAAGATCCAAGCAGTGAAAGAGTGGCCAAGACCTACCAATGTTAGAGAAGTCCGAAGTTTTCTGGGATTAGCAGGCTACTATAGGAAATTTGTAAAGGATTTCGCAAAGATTGCACGTCCACTTACGAATTTGATGAAGAAGATAGTACCGTTTCGATGGGAGGAAAAATGTGAGGAAGCTTTCCAACAGCTGAAGGGGAGGTTGACATTTGCATCAATCCTTGTACTACCTTGTGGCACATAAGGGTTTGAAGTTTACAGTGACACATCAAAATACGGGTTGGGATGTGTGCTAATGCAACATGGCAAGGTGATAACCTATGCTTCCAGACAATTGAAAGAATATGAGACGAGGTACCCCACTCATGGATTTGGAGTTGCGGCCATCGTTTTCGCATGAAGATTTGGAGACACTACTTTTTGGTACTTTTCTGTTAAGATCTATTGCCGACCACAAGAGTTTGAAGTACATCGCACGCAAAAAAGAATTGAACATGAGACAGAGGAGCTGGTTAAAGAACTTATCAAAGCTACTGATTTAGAAATCATGTACCATGAGGGCAAGGCCAACATTGTGGCTGATGCCTTAAGCCGAAAAAGAAGCCATGTGGAGGAAGCCAACTGGATATTACATGATGAGTTGGTGAATGATATTAAGAGGTTGCAAATTGAGGTGGTTGAACAAGGTGTGGTAGATAGAGAGGTGGAGCTATACAACATGAATGCGTATTCAGATTTCCACAAGGAAATATTGGAGCATCAACAAGAAGACGACAAGTTAAGGAAGATAAGACAGAAAGTGGAGAGAGGAGAAGCACCAGATTTTGCGATTCATGAAGATGGGAGTATGAGGTTCCGAGGTAGATGGTGTGTGTCAAACCAGTGCAAAAGCATTAAGACAAAGCTAATGGAAGAAGCTCACAACTCTGGGTACTCAATACACCCTGGAGGAGATAAGCTATACAAAGACATCAAGAGGCATTATTGGTGGCCAGGCATGAAGAGGGATGTAGCAGAGCACGTGGCTAAGTGTTTGACATGCCAGAAAGTTAAAATTGAGCATAAGAAAACACCGGGTATGTTACAGCCGTTAGGCATACCAAGTTGGAAATGGGATTCTATATCCATGGATTTTATAAGTGGGCTGCCAGTTACCAAGGGAGGAATGGATCAAATATGGGTAGTAGTTGATAGGTTAACTAAAACTGCTAGGTTCATACCAATGAAGAAGACATGGTCTATGGAGCAACTAGTGGATGCTTACGTTCGAAATGTGGTGAAATATCATGGGATTCCATCAGAAATAATCTCAAACAGAGACTCTAGGTTCACTTCAAGATTTTGGCAAGAATTTTAAAGGGCAATGGGTACAAAGTTGAATCTCAGTACGGTGTATGATCCTCAAACAGACGGTCAAACGGAGAGAACAATCCAAACTCTAGAGGACATGATGAGAGCTTGCGCAATGGACTACCAAGGATCGTGGATAGATAAGCTACACTTAATCGAATTCTCCTACAATAATAGTTATCATGCAATCATTAAGGCAGCACCCTATGAAGCATTATATGGAAGGAAGTGTAGGACACCACTGTGTTGGAGTGACTTGGGAGAACCGATAATAGTCGGACCACAACTCACGGAAGAAATGAGTCAGCAAGTTAAAAATATCCAGCAGAGGACGAAGGCTGCGCAAGATAGGCAAAAATCATATGCAGACTTGCATAGGAGACTGGTAGAATTTCAGGAAGGTAAGGTGTTCCTAAAGGTATCACCAACTAGAAGTGTAGTACGTTTTGATAAGAGAGGCAAATTAGCTCTGAAATACATTGGACCTTATGAAGTGCTGGGGAGAGTAGGCAAAGTAGCTTATAGGCTGGCGTTACCTGTGGATTTGGAGCAAGTACACAATGTATTCCACGTCTCGCAATTGAAAAGATACATACCGGATGAGACCCATGTACTACAACCAGAGGAGGTGGAGTTGGAACCAAATTTATCCTATGTTGAGCAACCGATCAGAATATTGGATCACAAGTCAAGGGAAACCAGAGGGAGATCGGTGGAAATGGTAAAGATATTATGGGATCACCATGGAATTCAAGAAGCAACTTGGGAGCTAGAGAGCAAGATGAGGAAACAGCACCCACACCTATTTGATCAAGGTTAGTTATATGTTAAAAGTTTCAGGAGAAACTTTCTTTTTGAGGGGAGAGCTTGGGGCAAAATTAGGGATAAATCCTTTGATTCTATGTGATAGTTACTGAATTTCTTGATGTGATGGACCTATGATGAGTTGATTAATGAGTAATATGTGCTATTAGTGCATAATTGCTTGATACGATATGTTTTGAATGTTTGGGTATGTGGATATATGTTGGAAGCATTGGAAGTACAGCTCATTATGAGTATTGATTACTAGTGATATGTGTGGTCATGTGGAAAATTTTGGATTTGTATCTCTAGAGGAGCTATGGTTCCATATGAACCGTTATTTTATATGAGAATTGCTTGAATCCTTGAATAGACAACCGTTAACATCGGTTTAACTATATTTGAGTGATGTTGCTGGACCATTATGGTTAGATAGCTTCAAGGACGAAGCTTTGTTTAAGGAGGGGAGAATGAAACACCCTAAATTGCTAGGAATTAATATAGTGATATAGATCACTGTATAGTTGTAGTTCACTGGGAATTACTTACTGGGAATTAAGTGTTAGTGTGTTGCCTCCTTATTCCAATATCTTTAAGTGTTGATCCAATGATATTATCCTATGAAGTATAAAATTTTCAGTAGACCATTCATGGCCATAAAATAGACAGCAAGGTCTAGCCAATTTATTCTTATACAACAGTCCATTTATTTCGGTTATCTTTGGACTCGGTTAGCTAGTTATTATCGTTTTGCCACTTCCTATTCCTATACCTTAATGTTTCCAACCAAGCTAGACATTCCCTACACTTTATTTAACTTCATTTTATGACACAAAATCAAGCCAAGCAGGCTCCATATTAGCCTATAGTTGCCGCCATAATTTATGACATTCAAACATGTAACAATTGTCACATGTTACTTCTTGTCACATAAACTATCACATTGCCTTATATAATCCCAAGTATTATAATATCAAGTGAGACATAAGCATGTGGCCGATTCTTACATGCTGAAACACTTCTAGATTAGCCATTAAACAACAAGTATAGTTCAACTATTATTTTACTAGGTAACATGCAACACTTATATTCTCTTGTCATTTAATTAAAGGCATTAGCATTGCTGGTTGGATTAACTAATTCCATGGCTGGGAACAAGCTTTTGAGGTGTCAACTCTCTGCATTCTTGGAGTTAAAACCTGACCGTGTGCCCAACATTCAGCCAAGACTACATTAGACTTCAATAAACAAACTTGCTGAAATGGAGACACAAGTGCTCTTGGGTGGGCTTGTGATGCCGCCTGAATGGGGCAATTCCCATGCCTGAATTCTTGTCCCCTTATTCTCCCCACACTTTCATAAACCTCCTACAAGTACCAAGTAAAGAATTATGGAAGGAATAAGCATAGGAAATAGAGCAAAGTGGAGTCACTAGTGCTGGAAAATTGGTGCCAAGTGTAAATCTTGCTCCTCACTCTTGTGCATGCTCTCGGTAATACCTCACTCACACCCACATATATCATTCTCTCCATCACTCTCTAGTCTCCCTAGCATCTTCAGTCATTGTCTAAGGCATAAGTTGAAAGAAAACTCAGAGAGAAAGGGGAAGAGAAACCGAGAGGGAGAGAAAAGAAAGGAGTGCTGAAACCAGGAAAAATCTGCTGCTGTCTCCCTCCACTTCTGGTGCTATAATTCATTTTTCATCCATTACCAAAGCTTGTTTCTTTCACCCAATCCCTTCCCCTGTGTGTCTAGAGGTTAGATCAAAAGAGAAACCAAGAAAAATTCATACAACAAGAGAGACAGAGAGCAAACCTTGAAGAGTTGTTGCTGCTGGAATTTTTCTGCTGCTGTTGTTTGGTGTTGCATGCGCCAGCATAGGAAGGGGAGTTAGAGTCCAATAGCTGGAAGTGTTAGAAGGAAAAGGAGAGGTCAAGTATCTGTAGGATTCCTAACAAAAACTAACTAGTTATGGCTAGAGGAACTCAGGTAACTTTCATGTACAACAATGTTCAAAACTGAAAAATATTCTCTTGTGATTTCGGTTGTTGTTATGAGCTGATTTTTGCATGTGATGTTTCTGTAACTTTTGAGATGTGTTATGGCTGGTTATTAGAGGTTAAAACCTCGTACATTACTTGGAAAATTCATGGCTTATGCAGGTGATAAGTTAAGAGCAAAGGAAATGTGACAATGGAGTGTGTGTTAAGGTTGCATGTGGCAACCGATTTTTGTTGCTGCTGTATGTTGAGCTTTTGTGGTGCTTTCTAGCCTGAGTTGCTGAGTAAATGATGTTATTTTGTTGGATATATGTTCAGGTCGAATTGGTTGTCTTTGGTGATAGGTTTTCTAGACAAAATTGTAAGACAAAGCTAGTTGTACAAGCAAATGTACACTTAGTTGTAAGTTGTGTTTTAGTAACCATGTGAGGAAATTTTTTTTATGAGTTAGTTGTGTTATTTTCTAGGATATTTAGAATCTATAATAGCTAATAAATTGGGTTGAGCAATTATCCAAGTAGCCACACAAGATGACTTAATGTTGGAAGATGTTCAAGACAATACTGGTTACTATGGAATTTATAGTCATGCAGAAACTGTTTTTGTAGAATTGTTGTGTTATGTATACAGAACCTTAAGTGATGTATTGGAGGCGTTAAAAATGGGATATTGACACATATTTAGTGTTTATAAAGATAAGGAAAGATGGCTAGTTAACCAGGTGAGTTAAATAGAGAAAAATCTGCCGTAAGTAATTATCGGTAAAAATGACCTTGTGAACTGTTTTGATGAGTTGGTTGGGAAAGTTCTTGTTTGATTTGGTTTCTGGTGTTTTAATGAACATGGGGTCTTATACTGACCATAAGATGTTATATGACCATTGGGTTCAACTAAAAAGAAGTAATAACACTTAGACGCACATGGGCGCACGATAAGCATTACTGTGGATTTTTTATCACTGTGATTGTACTGATTTCAGTATGGCTGGTTTTTCTATCTTTGAGTGTGGTTATGACTTGCGTTTGGTGAACAAGGATATTCATACTGATTATATAAGGTTGGATGACCACTTGGTGAAGCCAAAAAATTGGTGAAAATGATTAGGCGTTCATAAACGCACAAAATGTTTACTTATATTTACTGTTTTGAGTGTCTTCTGTGCAATTATTGTTGTGGCTGTTTATACTAACCTTATTCGTTGTACTAAAACTGTGGATTATGGTTCTGGAAGTGAGGAATGTGTTGGCCAAGTTGGCAATGTTATCCATGGATTACTCCTACCAATGTATTGGAGTTTTGTGATGCCCTACTAATGTATTGGGAATTATTTTACCGCTCCTACCAATGTATTGGAGCTAAGCTACTATGATCTACTCTAGGGGCTGATGACCTTTATAGGGTGTGCACACTTAAGGACATAGAGTGAGGTGAGATTTGTTTCGAGGGGTTTTCTCCCGAGGTCCAGTGGTTATGATTATTTGTTCCAAGGGCTTGCCCGAGGTCCAGTGGTTGTGTGGGTTGTTCGAAAGTATTTGTTATGTGGTGGAACTGGATACCTACTGATTAAAGTTAATTTTGTGGTATATGGTGTCTATTTATGTTTCTAGTTGGTTAACTACATGCCTCGGATTAAACGTAAATGCAGGTGACGAAATACCGCAAGTTGTGTGGAATTGTTGTGTTTGTGATGAGTGGTTATCATAGCTGTATGAATTTGATTAGTCGATAACCTTGCTGTTATGAATGTGTATTATTGACGTTTTATAAAGATAAAATGTATTTTACAAGTTGTGGTGGGAGTTACTCAATTTGCTGATTTGCAACTGCAACCCCTTCCTTGTTTGTGTTTGGATTTATGGTTGTAGAGTAAGACAGGTATATGGCTGGCACCCTACTCAGAAGTGGAGCTGATTCATTGCCACTTCCTCTATGTTTATTTAGTGCGTAGTTTTTCCTTAAGAATGGGCGTCCGTGTTATAGTTGTTAGGAAGCCTCTTTTTCCTACACTGTGTTACTATAAACTGCGCGCCCAAGCTAGAATGAGGGTGTTACCGGTAGAGGAGGTGCACAGGATATTTAAGGGACCTAAGAGGGCTCGTGTGTGTTAATTAGCCCTCTAAGCCATTTGGTTGAACTATGGTTTGTTTTGAATTTGGTAGTTGTCATTTTGGACTAAGTTGAAGGTTGTCAGTGTTGTAACTTAATATTGCTTAAGTTGAACTATTATGACTCTATGTTTAATTAAAACTAGGTAAGGACAATGCTTTCTCTTTGAAGCTAAGAATATGTAATATGTTTGAGAGTTGGAAGTTTAGCCTTAGCAACCACTAGGGAGTGGTTGTGGCGTTGTAGCACCCATTTGAGAATTAATCGGGAAGTCTTCCGCTGCGACTGTCCGGTGAGTGTTGTGTCTTTGTGAATGGGGGTGTTACAACATCTGTCCAAGTGTGTCACCTTAGGGAGCACCGGTCTTATTTGTTAAAAAGAATGATGGAGGATTGAGGTTGTGCATCGATTACAGAGAGCTCAACCAAGTCACCGTGAAAAACAAATACCCTTTACCCAGAATTGATGACCTGTTCGATCAGCTGCAAGGTGCGGGTGTATTCTCCAAGATTGATTTAAGGTCTTGATATCACCAGTTGAAGATTGCTGAGAAGGATATTCCAAAGACCGCCTTCAGAATGAGGTGTGGGCACTATGAATTCACTGTAATGCCATTTGGTTTAACTAACACCCCGACAGTGTTTATGGATTTGATGAACAGGATTTTCGGGCCCTATCTTGATCAATTCGTGGTGGTATTTATTGATGATATTCTTATATATTCTAAGAGTTTGGAGGCACATGAAAATCATTTGAGGCAGGTACTGCAGACATTGTGAGACAACAAGTTATATGCCAAATTGTCTAAGTGTGAATTTTGGTTGGAGAAAGTCACATTTCTGGGGCACATTGTCACAAGTGCTGGTATCTTTGTAGACCCAGCTAAGGTGCCAGCAGTAAAAGATTGGCCTAGACCGACCAATGTGACTTAGATTCAAAGTTTTATGGGGCTTGCAGGGTATTATAGAAGATTTGTTAAAGACTTCTAGAAGATCGCTAGGCCTCTCACCAATCTTATGAGGAAGTCAGTGAAGTTCTTGTGGGATGAAGATTGTGAAAAAGCTTTTCAGGTTCTAAAGGAGAGGTTGACTACAACACCAGTGTTGACCTTACCATCAGGGACTGAAGGCTTTGCAGTTTATAGTGACACTTCAAAATATGGTCTAGAGTGTGTGTTGATGCAACATGGTAAAGTGATCGCATACGCTTCAAGACAGCTGAAGAAGTATGAAACCAGGTATCCTACGCATGACTTGGAGCTAGCAGCGGTCGTCTTTGCCCTAAACATTTGGAGACATTATCTATATGGAACTTCGTGCAAGATCTTTACTGATCATAAGAGCTTAAAATACATTTTCACTCATAAAGAGTTGAATATTAGGCAAAGAAGATGGCTAGAGCTTATCAAAGACTATGACCTAGAAATTCTTTACTATGAAGGCAAAGCCAATGTTTTAGCGGATGCAGTGAGCAGGAAGAGGACATATACTATGAATCATATGTGGGTCCTCAGTAAGAAGTTGTGCCATGAGTTTGAAAAGATAAACTTGGAGGTGATGGAACCTGGTGGAGTTGACAGAGAGATTAAATTATTTAACATGACTATCACCTCAGATATTTATGCTGAGATTATTAAACGGCAACCTGGAGTTGTAAAGCTTGAGAGAATCCGTGAGAAGATGAAGGAAGGTAAAGCTTCTAATTTTGCAATTCATGATGATGGAAGTATAAGGTATCAAGGCAGGTGGTGTGTACCATAGAAATGCGAAGAGGTAAAAGAAAAGTTAATGCAGGAAGCGCATAATACTCCGTATTCAGTACACCCAGAAGGAGATAAACTGTACAAAGATCTCAAGAAACACTTCTGGTGGCCGAGAAAGAAGAGGGAAGTTGCTGAATTTGTATCTAGATGTTTGACTTGCCAGAAGGTGAAGTTTGAATACAAGCGAATGGGATGTCTAGTACAACCATTAGAGGTGCCCAAGTGGAAGTGGGATTCTAACTCGATGGACTTTGTTGTTGGACTTCCCTTGACGAAGAGTGGGATGAATCAAATATGGGTAATTATTGATAGACTCACCAAAACTGCCAGGTTCATACCGATGAAAGATACTTGGTCAATGCAGCAGTTGGTGGATTCCTACATGAAAAATGTGGTAAGGTATCATGGGGTCCAAGTGACACAATCTCAGACAGAGACTCAAGATTCCTTTCTCGATTTTGGAGTCAGTTTCAAAAGGCAATGGGATCAAAGTTGAATCTTAGTACTGCTTTCCATCCGGCTACAAATGGAAAAACTGAGAGAACTATTCAGACCCTGGAAGATATGTTTCGAGCCTGTGTCATGGACTTCCAAGGCTCTTGGGTTAATAAGATACACTTGATACAGTTCTCTTACAATAATAGTTATCACACTAGCATCAAAATGGCCCCATATGAGGCTCTTTAAGGAAGGAAGTGTAGAACCCCACTTTGCTGGAGTGACATCAGTGAAACTGTGGTGCTTGGACCACAATTGATTGAGGAGACTATCAGTCAAGTCCGGATAATATAAGACCGAATGAAAGCTGCTCAGGACAGACAAAAGACTTATGCCGACTTGAAATGGAGAGCTGTAGAATTTGAGGTGGGACAAAAGGTGTTCTTGAAAGTATCTCCCACCAAAGGAGTCATGAGGTTTGGGAAGAAAGGAAAATTAAGTCCGAAATTTATAAGGCCATATAGGTCCTAGAGCGAGTAGGGAAAGTGGCTTATAGACTTGCATTGCCCATGGAATTGGAGAAAGTACATGACGTTAACCATGTTTCTCAGCTCAAAAAGTATATTCACAATCCGTCTCATATTCTACAACCAGAGGTGGTGGAGTTAGATCAAAATCTCTCATATGAGGAATACCCTATCAAAATTCTTGATACCAAGACGAGAGATACGAGATCAAAGACCACTAGGATGGTCAAGGTACTATGGTCTAATCATGAGAGTGAAGAAGCCACTTGGGAAATGGAGGATGAAATGAAGAAGAAATACCCGCAGCTGTTTGATAAGGTACATATTTAAGTTACGAGGTCGTAACCTTCTTTAAGGGGGATGGAGTGTAATAATAACAAGTACGTTTAGTAAATGTTGGTGAGAACTGACTAGTTAGTTTTAGTTATCGGGATAAGCTAAGCTTCGGAGCTGAAGCTTTCTTTGTAAGTGGGGAAGAATGAAATACCAGGAAATTAAATGAATTATTATTATTATTATTTATTTTGATATAAGTTTATCAGGAAATTAGATGACTTATTACTATATATTTTGATAAGTTTATTAAGTATATTTTATAGAGTGATAATTATTTGGTATATATATAATATATATATCGTACATATAAAACTCCTTCGTCAAGAAAGCTGCTACATATCGACTTTATATTTTACGACAATTTAATTAATGAATCTAGAATAAGTGTTTTACATGGTGTATATATATATTATCCTCCTCATATTGTATCTTATATATTTCTACTAAATCCTATCACCATCCATATTCCAGAATTTTATTTTAAAAATAAAAATAAATAAAAGAAAGAGAGATTATCTTCCCAACTATTAGCATTATATAAACAGATATTTTCCCTACTTTGAAAGCGTGACATCCTTACAACCCTATTAGCCGTCTTTCTCTGAAACCCCATGAAATCTTACTTTCACTATCTCTTTGTCACATTTTTTTTTTCGAATCATTCTTTTTACATATCTTCTGGGTGGTGAATTCAGAATTTGACCACTACCTTCTGGCTACTATACCAAGGTATGCGATCAGCGAGTGCGAATAAGGTTGTGTTCGTGTATTTTGTTTTCGAATACAGTTGTTACCAAATACTTTAATAAAATGGGCTAATCAATTGTTTGAATTGATTTTCATGATACTAGCATTCGGTCTTCGAATTAAAAACATTTTCTTTTCTACACTATATCTTGGATAAAATAACATAGGTCTTATGATAAGATCATGATTTTTTAAGATTCTTTTGTTTTTTTTTTCTCTTCAACATGATGCATCATTGCTAAATGCAGCCGATTATATAGGTATGTCATCTTTAAATATTTTATTAACCACATATGATTTCAATGTTTTTGTGTCGATTAAGTGCAATACTCTTCTAATATTTAATTATGTATTTCGAAAATGATTATAATGTATAATTAAGTGATAATGATAAGTATCAGAACTATATCGTAGTTGTAGATGGTATATTCTTTTTATATTTTTTTCTATCTATAGGTACCTTTATATTATTCCGATTAAGAAATTATAAAATTTTTAAATTTCTACTTGATGATAGATTTTGAACGGTTCGACGGAGCGTGCTAGTTGACTCTTGGTGATTGTTTTTGCTTGTCTACTTTGGAGAGGGTGCCAGGTAAACCTTGTGTTCACCTAATTTATTTTGTGATCATGTTGTGGTATTCTTATATTGATTGTATTGGATGTGAATGTGAAAACTATGCTTCTAATGTTGATATTATACTAGTGGTTTGAAATATTTGAGATGGTTGAGAATTCTGGTATTATATGAATTGGCTATTATATTCTGGATTTGATGGGAGATTGATATTGAAATTAGAAAAGGCCTTTGGCTAATTTATATATTTCGGCGCTGTTGAGTCTCAGATCGCAGCTAAGCTCTATGATCTACTCCATTAGTCAGAAAAACTTTTTTTGGGGGGGGGGGGGGTGTAATTGTAAATGGAACAGTGTAGAAACTTTGGGAAATATGTATTGTATTCATGTATGTAACCGAGACCCTACTGCCATATATATAGGCTGTAGTGAGATAGTATTTACAGACTTATTTTGGACTATATTTATAGACTCAGTTATGGGCCTAGACTATACTACTTCTATTATCGGCCCATTTTATACTCATGGACTATTATCCGCTTGCGATGCCAAATCCGTATCGACGAGAGGCATTTGGGATCAGAGTGACAGAAGATGCGATCGACCTAGGGTTTTCGTGAGCCCGTCTGCTAATTGAGCAGCTGTAGGAAGAAATTTAATTTTCAAGCTTTGATTTCGTACACGCTCTCGAACAAAGAAGAAATCAACCGCTACATGCTTGGCGCGGCTGTGAAAGACCGGATTCGAAGCAAGGTACGTTGCTCCTATATTATCACATTTCAAGATTGGGCTTTTCTTCAACCGGATTCCTAATTCTTGTAGTAACTTCTGTATCCATAATGTTTCTGATGTTGCAGTTGCTAAAGCCTTAAATTCGGCCTCAGTGGAGGATCTAGCAACCGTGCGTTGTTTCTTCGAGCTCCAGGAGATCAAGCTGTCGCCGAAAAAGATAAGGTATCCTGCAGTAGAGCGGCGGTCGGCATAAGATCCAGCTTAGTCTGAATCCGAATATATGCGTAGCTCCGACAGAGATGTAGAGGGAAACAGATGCCCTAAATTCACCGTGGATTTAAGGTAACGTAATATTCGTTTTGCTGCAACCCAGTGTACTTCTTTTGGTGCTTGCATATATTGGCTGATGCGATTTACTGCAAAACTGATATCTGGCCTAGTAAATGCCAGATATTGAAGACTTCCTACCACACTTTGAAATAGAGTAGCATTTTGATAGGGTGGTGAAGTGGTAGTATCTAGTGCCTGAGAGTCTAATATAGGAGTAGAAACAGATTTGCAGGGTTGCATGTTTGCTTTTATCAGCAGTTCCTGAATGTAGTGACTTTGAGTGATGGTTAGACCATTACTATTTTGGGTGGCTTGAATGCCCAGAAAAAATGAAGATTCGCGAGTTCCTTTATGGGAAATTCACGAGCAAGAGTATATGTGAGTTGAGTGATTAGAGATAGAGATGAGGCAGTAACCAGAATGTCGTCTACATAAACCAAGAGATAGACAGTTTCTCCTTTAGAGTTATAAATGAAAAGAGAGGGATCAGACTGTGAGGCAAAAAATCCTATATGAATGAGGTAGTTACTAAGTCTAGCAAACCAGGCTCTAGGTGATTGTTTTAAGCCATAGAGAGCTCTTTGTAACTTGCACACATGATTTGGACATTTTTTATTAAGAAATCCAGTAGGTTGTTTGATGTAGACATCCTCTTCTAACTCACCATGTAAAAATGCATTATCAACATCTAGTTGATGTATTGGCCAATTGTTAGCTGAAGCAATGGCCAGTATAACTCTTAAAGTAACAACTTTCACCACAGGGTTGAAAGTTTCATAATAATCAATGCCATGTGTCTGTCTAAAGCCTTGAGCCACTAATCGAGCTTTCCTCCTTTCAATTGAACCATCTGCATGTCTTTTTGTTTTCAAGATCCACTTGGTCCCAAGTACATTAAAGTGGGGTTGAGGGGGACCAGTATCCATGTGTTGTTATTTGTGAGAGCATCATATTCTGCTTGTATAGCTTTTCTCCAGTCTTCATATTTTATTGCTTGAGTGTAGGAGGGTTGCTCTGGGATTTCAGTAGTATATAGGGATATGGAGTTTAACCAGGGAATTGTGCCATCAGTTCTGATTTTAGGTCTAAGATTATCTGTTTTAGATCTTGTTATCATTGGGTGAGAGAGATGAATACGCTGTTCTGAATCAGAAGAGGGTGTGGATGATGATAAAGGTGACGTGGAGTGATAAGAATCACTTGAGGTGCTGGATGAATTGTAGTCTGGTGAAATAGGCATAGGTGGGTCAGAGGGGGGTGATGTTTGGTGATGAGAAGAATCTGGAGTGGAAGAGTTTGTTGGATCAGTGTTGTGTGAATTGGAGGAATGGAGGGATCAGTAGTTGATATTATAGGAATTAAAATGTTTGAAATGGGTGTGTTGGAATTTTGAGATTGTGATGTAGATTTAGAGTTTGAGGATGCAAAAGGAAAACTTGTTTCCTGAAACTGTACATCACGAGATATATATAATCTATGGTTTGTGAGGTCAAGACAAAGATACCCTGTAGAATTTTCAGAGTAGCCAAGAAATAGACAGACAGTAGATCTGAAAGCTAATTTATGAGAGTTGTAGGGTCTAAGATTCGGCCAACAATAGCAACCAAACACCTTCAAATGATCATAGGTAGGCTCTGTGTGATATAGTTTAAAAAATGGGGTTGAATGATCAATGGCCCTAGTAGGAGTTCGATTTAACAAATAAATAGCGGTCCTGAAAGCATATGACCAGTAACTCATAGGTAAAAATGCTTGAGACAAAAGACAAAGTCCTTTATCTACCACAAATCGTATCTTACTCTCCACCGATCCATTTTGTTGGTGGGAGTGAGCACAAGTGTAACGATGAATGATTCCTTGTGCTTGAAAAAATGAGTCTAGAGCTCTAAATTCTCCTCCTCTTTCAGTTTGTATCTGTTTAATGTCTGTCTGAAATTGATTTCGAATCATAGTGCAAAAGACAGGTATAATGAGAGCAACCTCTGACTTTTTCTTTAATGGGTAAATCTAAATGAAACGTGAATGATCATCAATTATTATGAGAAAATATAGAAATCCATCTTCTGAGGGGCAGAAAGCTGGTCCCCATAAATCAGCAAACAGCAAATCAAAATTATTTTTAGAAACAGTATCTGAGGGAAAATGTGGTAAGGCATGCATTTTCCCTTTACAACAGTCAGAGCATAGCTCCTTATTATTAAATGTAGAAACTGGTAAGCTATAGGTAGTTATAAGGCGTCTGGTCATAGCAGCACTAGGATGGCCTAGCCGGTTGTGCCATATAGATGCTGGAGCTTTGGTGCTGTAGTGGAGCTGAGGAGTGAAAGAAGTAGTGGTGTTCTTTGTAGGAAAAGTGTAAACTCCATCAACCACATCACCTTTGAGAAGAATCCCCTGGGTGTTCAAATCCTTCAACAGAAAGTAATCTTTGTAAAACTCAAAGTAGGTTCTGTTATCTGAACAGAATTTGTTTACTGAGATTAAATGCTTATTTAGAGTTGGCACATGCTTAAGGTCATTTAGAATAAAAGTCTTATCACCAAAAGATAAGGAACCCATACCCTGTTGTTGAATGCCCATAACAGAGCCATCTCCAAGAGAAACAACATTTGTGCCATTGTACTCAGAGGCTGTGAGGTTTAGGCGAGAAGAGTCGCCTGTAAAATGGTGTGATGCTCCTGTGTCTGCAACCCAGGGTGTGTTAGAAGTTTGGCCAGTTGAGAGAGCAGTGGCATTTATGGATAGAGACTGAGGGGGTTTGGGCTGATATGCAAAATTGTATCGGTGATAGCAGTTTGATGCTTCATGACCCGGCTTTTTGCAGATTTGACATTGAGGTCTGTTGTCTGGTTTCCCTGTGAAGTTTGCGTTTGAATTATAATCGCGGCCTCGTCCCCTTGAGGTATTTTGTTTTCCTCTATTTGATTTGCAGTATCCCCGTCCATCCCCTTGAGATGAAGTGTTATATGTAGTGGAGTTGAGGTTTAGAGGGGGATTGGTAGTTTTGTGATGCTGTAGGATCCAGGTTTCATTTGATAACATGAAATTGTATAGTTGAGATGGGGTGCAAGAATCAATTCTGGTCAGTAAATTTGAAACTAGGGCTCCATACTCAACTGGTAAACCTTTCAGTATATAGCATTGAAATTCACGGTTAGAAACCGTGTGACCAGTGAGGGCTAGGGAATCTACAAGTGTTTGAGCTCTATTATAGTAGCTGGTAATGGTTTTTGTGGGAAGTTTTTCAATGGAGGCTAACTGATGTAGTAACTGACCAACTTGAGCATTACTCTGTGATGCAAAAGTTTCATTGAGGTAATTCCAGGCTTGAGCTGAGGTTCTCATACCGATTACTTGGCCAATCAAGGCATCACTTAGAGAGGCATATATAATAGTCAGAACCATTTGATCAGTTTGAATCCATTTACTAAATTCTGGATTTGTAACTCCATCTATCACAGGAGCAGGACACGGTCCAGATCCATCAACAAATTGAAACAAATTGTTTCCTCACAAGAAAGTAGTAAGAACTCCATTCCAAATCCTATAGTTATCTTGTTTCAGTTTTACTAAATTGGTTGCCGCCGAAAAAATTGACTGAGAATAAGAGTTTACTTGTAGTGCAGGTGTCGAGTTTACTTGCTGTGTGGTGGTTACTGGAGATTTTTCGCCTTCTGTAGATCCATGACTAGAAGAGGTAGTCGAGTCTTGATCCGCCATGAACGGAAGGAAAGAAAAAAAATCGTAGGAAGGGAGAGAAAACGTCAGGGAAGAATTCCCGTGGATAGCTCCGATACCATAATTGTAAATGGAACAGTGTAGAAACTTTGGGAAATATGTATTGTATTCATGTATGTAACCGAGACCCTACTGCCATATATATAGGCTGTAGTGAGATAGTATTTACAGACTTATTTTGGACTATATTTAGAGACTCAGTTATGGGCCTAGACTATACTATCTATTATCGGCCCATTTTATACTCATGGACTATTAGTGTGCACACTTAAGGACTTAGAGTGAGGGTGAACTGGATCGGTCCCAACTCTGTTGTGGTACCAATTATTGGAATTTGTGAACTGTGAAACTTTAGTGACTCCCGTCATTCCATAATTGATTTGTTATATTGTTGATTGGTGATTGAGATTATTCTGATTTTATTGTTTGATTAGTTATGTGCCTGTTGATATCTATTATACTCAAATGAGTTTTCAAAATGTATTTGACAAGGAGTTGCAGGGTTTACTCAGTTTCTCTGATTTACGCGGTTCTTTCTTGTGTGTTGTTATGTTTTATGACCGCAGGTATGGATGATTAAGTTTCTGGGATTAGAGGGCGCGTAACGACTAGTATTTTAATCATTTGACTCAGGAACATTTGAGAAGATTTTAATGTTTTAACTTACACTTGGGATTTTTATTAATTTTGTTGACGTTAAGTTTATATTGTCAGCTATAATTTTCTAAGCCTTAGCACTCATTGGATGAGTCTTGCGATAGCACCTCGGTTAGATTTTATTTATTTATTTATGTTTCTGCTGCGAACTATTAGTCATATTGCTAATAAATCGTGTATAAAATAATTGTTGGAAACCGGGGTGTTACAATGCTAGTGTAGATAGTCAGGGTAAGTTCACATTGGCATAGTATGCTATCGAGGAGGAAAGATGATAGTTGATGGTATTAAGGGCGGTAAAGGATTCCAATCACCGGTGCATTGAAAGGCTTTAGCGTTGTCTTTTGGTTTGGACTGTATTTTGGGTTTTGGGTTTACACGGATGAATTTTCATTTGGATTTTCTTAATGTTGTTAATTATCTACATGGGGTAGATGATTTTTGTGTAACTTAGTATCATTATCTTATGTTATGTAGAGGGGATTATTGTAATCGAGAGAAAATGTGGTAGCTTATGTGCCGGTCCACTCTCATCCTTGTGGTTGTGAGTGGTAGGCCGGCATGCTGGTTGTGAGCCGCATTGTTGGGGCCCTTGGTTAACTTACCCAAAGACTTGTCAAGCTGTGTGCTTGGCGCCGTTAACGTGTGAATGCCTGTTTGCTTGTATGCATATGTTCAATGTCTTTGCGTGCATGTGTACTTGCTTACTGCTTGAATGTCGTCAAGTACTTTCTCTGTGTGATTGAAGAACGGACTTTTAGCAGTGAGGGAAGAGGGTCATATGATGTAGCTTTTGGGCTGATGGTGATGTACTGTTTTGAATCCTGAACTTGTGTAGTTAATCTAATTTTAAGGGTATGTTAAAAAACAATATATTTTATTATTTAGCCTATGTAATTGTAAGAAACTTCTTATTTTGTAAGTCAGATAAGCGAGAAAAAAGAGTTACTAATTTCAACTAGAATAAAATTAATGAACAAGATGATAAATTTTGAATTTCATAACATTCCAACAATTAAGAGATGTCGATGTGTAAAGTTCCACTCTATATGTAATTCAACATGATAGGCAAGTAAATACTAGTAGTGCATAATTAGGTTATCAATAGTACATCTACTTAAGACAGATAGTACATTTTGATATTCCTTTTTTAGTAAATTACTCTTGTTCGTTAAAAGTTATATTATTGTATGATGTAAAATGTACATACTCTTGTTAATTCTAAAATGTATTTTTGATTAATGATGAATGCATTCTTTATAAATAAAAAGTTATACTCTTGGAATATGTAAAAATGTATATAAAAACACACTCATGCTACTGTATTGTAGTGAACATGTAAATGTACTTGTTGATATGGTTTAATTAACCTCACCTTAACCATATCATTAAAAGACATAATCACACATTCATATGTCTAAACATGTACCTACATGAAAAAGTAGAGTTGGTTGGTCATTAATTTGCAAGCCCAAGAAGCCGAGTTTCTCCCAGCAAGAACCTCAATCCCCATAACAAAGGCCAAGCCAATGTTAGCCGATCATAATAAAGTCGAGCCACCAAGCAAAGACCCATTTAGTTTCCCCGAACCATAATTAGTTGGGTTTCCTCATCGGAACCCCGGCCAGCTCCCACGACCAGTTTCGATAGCTCTTATACATAGAGCACTCATGACCTGACACACGCAGCCTTGACACCCAGTCCTATCAGTTTTGTTTGACAGCTCGTAATTATCGTTCACACCTCTCCTTATCATTTTATTATATACCCCAAGATTGATGGTACTTTTTCATAATTAGTGACCAGTCAAGCAAAGTACGGAAGCTTCGTACCTAACAGGGCTACCTCGGATGACTTCAGCCGTACTCCACATAGAGGTAGTCCATGTCATCAACCCGGCTAGAAGATGAGCAGCGAGATGACATGGTGAACCAGCTCATCTGTCTCTTTCTTTATAAATAACAATCAATACTTCATTTATGAGAACATACACACTCATTAGTATTCTCTCTCCTCACTTGTATTCTTCCAATCATACAAAAAACCTCTGTCAAGTCCCCGGGGGCTAGATCATTTAGAATCGAATCTGTGTCATTATGCTTACCCATAATTGGTCTCACAACCATAATCCATAGAGTATAAATGAGAATCAAAACATATACCACAGATTACACTTAAACAGTATATATCCTATGTTACAATTTATTTTTAAGTAGAATAACATATAGATAACTTCCCTATCTAACAACATTGGTTGATGAATGAATTTACAAAGAACGTACTATAATGTTGGCCTCGTTGTACTCGGGTGGAAAGAACATGCTCTTATTTAGTCCTATTCTTTTATGGATTTATGATATTGAGTTTATCTGATCAGTTTATTTTTTTCTCTCCATATGTCATATACATCAATTTTTACTTTTTCTTTTACCCTTATTTTCACTTTACCTTTTCTAATTTTAACTGACAACTAACATCAATTAGCAGTTTCAGGTATTCAAAAGAATGGGGCATAAGTAAACGACAACAAGGACCGGCAAATTCTATGCTCCGTGCTTTCGGTGTAAACATGTAAAAAATTATCTTATGTGGTAGTGATGATTTGTTTTTGAAGTTTTTTGTTTTAATTTTAAAATTTTTAAAATAGATTTTAACTTAAGTAAATATATAATTACTATAACCGCTCAGTAAAAATCTAGAGAAAATATACAAGAACAAAAATAAGTTATTATTTAAATTCAAACTTTCAATTTAAATAAATATATTAGAGAAAATCAACAACATAAACGGGTAATTTATTATTACTATATCGTATCTGGACCTAACTTGAAATTTTTAAAAACGAGTTCTTTATTTTTTTTCAAAGAACAGCTAGGTCTAGTTTGAACTCTAACAAAATTATGGAACAATGTGAAATAAATTTTGAACAAAGGGGTTAAAAATTTGAACAACAAGTATAGATTATATGAACAAAAACTTGATGTTTAAAAATTGGTAAAATAATAAATATGGTATATTATATTGACATTGGTTTATTATAAAATTTCTTATGAACTAGATCTAATTTTGAACACTTAATAATAAATAGTGGAACATACAGTAAAAAAATTGAACAAACTAATTTTATATTTGTAAACATGAACATGAGTTTAGAAAGAATGAATAATATGCAGTAAATTTTGAACAAGGTGTTTTAAAAGTTGAACAGCTAATACTACATATCAAAACCTAAACTTAAAAGTTTTAAAAACATATTCATTTTTTCTATAATTTTCTATGAATAACTAGTTTCGAACTTGAGCCTTCACAAAAATTTGAAACAATATGAAATAAATTTTGAACAGAAAAGTTAAAAAGTTGATCCACAAGTATAGATTATATGAACACAAACTTGATGTTTAAAAAATGGTAAACCAATAAAAATGAAATAAATCTATTACTACCATGTATCTGAACCTGAACTTAAAAAAATTTAAAAATGAATTCTTTATATTATTTTATTTTTTAATTTTCTAAGAACAACTAGTATCGAATTTAAACTCTAACAAAATTTCTAATGAATAAACAGTTTATAAACAATAGTTGAGCATATGATCCAAAAAAATGAACAAATGGTATATTATATTGACATTGTTTAATTATAAAATTTCTTATGAACACCTGGATCTAATTTTTGAATGCTTAATAATAAATAGTTGAACATATGGTCCAAATAATTGAAGAAACTAATTCTATATTTTCAAACATGAACGTGAGTTTTGAAAAAATGAGTGCAGTAAAATTTGAACAAAGTGTTTTAAAAGTTGAACAACTAATACCGCCTATTTGAACCTAAAATTAAAAGTTTTAAAAACAAATTCATTTTTATGTAATTTTCTTTGAATAATTAAGCTCAAAGTTGAACCTTAACAAAATTCAGAAATAATTTAAAATAATTTTTGAATAAAAAAGTTAAAAAGTGTGTACAACTAGTATCGCACAGATCAATGGTTATATAACTTACATGTGGTTACGTCATTGAGGAGGTTCTCTGGTTCTTCATCATTTAATTTTGTAGATTTATGCAACAATGTCAATTGTGAAATTCTTTCTTCTTCAACAATTAGTTACTAGAATGAATTGGATAGAATCAAATTTAAAATTAATTGTAAACTTTGGATTTAGGTTTGAATTGATTTGGCTGGGAATAGGGAGAAAGAAAGAGAAAAAGAATGACAATAAGTGCGATGAAGAAGAATAGACGATAATTACGATGAAGAAGAACAATGGTAACTGGGATAAAGAAGAACGACGATAATTGTGATGAAGAAGAACAACGATGATAACTGCGATGAAGAAGAACGACGATAATTGTGATAAAGAAGAACAACGATGATAACTGCGATGAAGACCATGTTTGTAGATATTTAAAATAAATCTTTGAGAATCATAAATTGTTAAAATACTTTCTAAATTTATGGAGAAATTTAAAATAATTTATTTTATATAATTGTAGAAAATAAAATTTTAAAATAAATATAGTCACTTAAAAACAAATGACACGTCAGCACCAGAATCACGATTCAGCGTGCTTCCGATTATAGAGTAGACTAATTGACAAGACCAGGGTTCAAGCTTACGTAAGGTTGGCTGTTACTCCTATCACTAATTGACTATGGAGTTGGTTCCTGGGCTTAATTAGGCAGCCCCGGTTAACAAACAGGTTAAATATTTGAAGATTTGGAAAGTTTTCATGAAGTCTCGAGAAAATATGCTTAGCTGGCACCTTCAAAATGTTACTATATCTAGCTTATTTAGGAGAAACGGACACGTGATGAAATTTTTTCACTCAAATATTTGAAGCAAGGCAATGTTTGGATACGATAAAGAAATGAGAATGAGAAAACAATGAGAATAGGAAATGGAAATATATAATATGTTGTTTGCTTACATATGAGAATGATTGTTTAGTTTTGAAACAAAAATAATAACTTTGTTTATTCAACTATTTATTTATGTGGTTTTATATAGAGCTATAATCAGTTGATCTCATTTTTTTGTTATAAATTAATTGTAATATCTCATTTAACAAATTATACTATGTAAAAATATTTCAAGCTAAATATGTACCAATGCACATCAAATTAAAAGTTAAGTATTATTAAGTAATTTGGTAATCACTCATTATGTTTAAGATATTGTCGCACTTTAAAAATAATTTAACAAACAAATAACAATTATAAAAAAATTAACATACTAATAACTCCTAATAATTGTTGGATATAAAGTTGGCTTCCTATAAAATGAAAATACATTAGGGTTTGCTTATTAGAATCACGCCAAAAAACATTTCAAATGACCAATTAGTTATACACAACATATACATTCACACACGGTTGGTTATATAAATATTAAATAACAAAGTTGGTCGTTCCGTAAGTATTGTACCGGAAAGAAACCAGCGGAGCGGTAGAATAGGTGGGATCCAATTCGGAGGCGGCTCTCGTGACTTCGCAGTAGATCGAAGGCACGGTGCCTTCGCTAATCTAGTTCGTTTGATTTATTTTTTGTATGATCTGATGGTCTATATTTAAAATGGGAAATTTAAGGGTATATGGGTAATCTTTCCGTTTTGTCAGAAGTATTGAGGGGTATAAGGGTAAACATCTACTCACTTACAAATCTTTTATGTTTCCGTACCATTTTTCATATCAGTCTTCATTCCCCCTCCCCCCAAAATTAGATTGACGATAATATTTGTGTCGTCCAGGATGTCAAAAATTATATCAATTAAATGAATTAAAATTGTATTAACTCCTATAAAATAGGAGAAAGGAACCGACCAAAAAAATAGGAGAAACACGTTAATATATTTATATATTTACGTTACTAGTTTTAAAATATTTTATAAGTTTTTTTGCTTTTAATTAAGTTCTTTAGCTTGAGGTAACTAGTTTTTATGCATTTTTTATATGAGAAATAATAAACTAAATTTTTGAAGGTTAAGAAAGTAGTAGTTATCCTATATGTCAAGCCTTTTTAAAACTTATTGGTGGTATTATTTTTATCCACGATCAAAATTGTAAAAGAAAATAATCCATTATTTACATAATTTAATATTTATTATTTATATGCTATTTCTAAAATATTAAAGATTAATATATATATATATATTTGAATAATAAATAATAATTTTTTTATATAAGTACATATAAAACGTTATCAATTTACTCATAATTATTTGGTTTATATGATGTTTTGTACAGGGCTACCTGCCATTATATTGGGGAGCTACCTGCACATCTAGTGATTCAGCTTGAAATACCCCAAAATTTAGTATGTTGTTTAAACATTAAAATAAGGTATAATAAGACTAAAAAGTGTCTTAGAAACATTAGTAAACAATTTAAAACATAGTAAACACTATTAAATACCTTAAAGTCAATATGGGCAAAAATGTGCTCTAAGCTTGGGATAATCTTGGTTAAGACCTAATAAGCTTACCAAGACTTTATTCATATGTTAATGAACATATTAAACCAATTACCAAAGAAAACCAAGCTTGAAAACAAGTTAAAACACAAAATGTGCTTTAAGGAGTCTTAAAGCACATTTTTGAAAAATTGTCTTGTAAATGGGTTTTGAGTGGCTAAATGTGCATCATTACTCTTTAATTAACATGTGTACTACTTAGTATCACATTAGGAAGTCTAAATCAATGAGAAATCAAAAATTTCACAAATATGTGCCTTGTTTTGTGAATAGTAATTAAAATAAGCTAGTTTAAAACATAAGTCAAATAAGTATTGGTCAACTAAGACCAAAACACCCCTTATTATTTAATGGGGGCCGGTTTTTGCAAGGGTGAGTCATCACCTTAGCTAACTAATAAGCAAATAAAGAGAGACTAAATAAGTACTATTTACTTTAACTACAAATATCTTCTAAAAGCAAATACTAAACTTCATTCTCTCATTTCCCTTGCTTTCCCGCCGTCTCCAACTTCATCTTCTCCCTCTCATTCACGGTTATGCTACAGCACCACCACCATTCTCCATCTTCAATCTCTTATATCTCCTAGCTCCCTTTGCCAAATCAAAAACCAAGACCACCATTCTCTTTGTCTTGCCAAGCTCTTCAATTCTATCTTCTCAAAATTCCAAGAGCTCCATTTCGGTGCCAAGAGGAATCTCCATGGGAGGAGCTTGAACTCATCTTTTTACATTTTATTGTTCTCCTTTGCTTCAAGGTAAGGAAACTCAAAGAAAAACTCTATTTCCTTCATGTTTTGATGTTGACCGAAAATTACCATTGATGGTGTTCTTTACCTTGCTTTGTTTTAGCTTCATTTAAATCCTTCAAGGACTAGGTGGAGTCCTCTCTTGCTACATATTCAAACTCTCTTCCATTACCAAGGTAAAACAATTATATTAATGTTTTAAGACAATGTAAAACTTAGGGTTTATAAGTGTGCCTAAGCATGAAACTTGTATACTCATTATATTGCTTGTATATTGATTTGAAGTTGACAAGCAACTAAAGCCTTGCCGATTTTATTCAAGGAAACAAGAAAGAAGTTTGTGAGGAAAAGAGGTAAATGTGTTAACCTAATTTAGTTTAAAGTCTTAGGAGAAATGAGCTTATGTTGCTTGTTAAAAACTACTTAAGGAGCCAATGGTGAATGACCTAGTAAATGTTCTCAAGGAGACTATTAAAGGGCATATGAATTGTTGTATGTATTTGCAGGTCAAAGGCAAATATATTGTGGGAAATTTAGTGTTTAAGGTTTATGCATCTTAAGGGCCTAAGAGCCATGTTATTTAAGGGCCTAAGTGCCAAGCAATTTAAATAATGCACTATATTGTGATGTAGTGTAAGTTTGGTGAAGTTTTGTGTATAAGAATGCTCTTGATGGATTTAAGTGTTCTTGAATGTTTAATGATAAAAACTTTGTGTTTTGGTGTAACAAGATGCTAGGAGAACCCATGTCAAAATTTAGATAATGTATAAGAAGTTTTAGGTGTTTAAAATGAGTTTTGGTGAGTTAGGAAGTGTTTAGAATGATTAAGTGTTCTACTAGTGAAAGAAACATGCATTAAGGTGTCCTAAGATGTAAAAAGGACTTAGGCAATATTTTAGAATGCAAATGAGTGTTTTGGGATACTTCAAGATCATGGTGAGATTGTGGTTAGGACTTGTACAATGTTGGTGAACAAGGAAGAAGTAATGTATTGCATGAAGGAGCTATAAACTTGTGGAGGTATTCAAGGAGTATAGGTAGGTAAGAAAAGATGCTTGGGAGATGATGTTATGTTGGTGAGGAAGCATTTTGGGATAGTGTTTATTATAGGTGAGAACCACCATTTAGAAACCTAGTAAGAAAGGTTATAAGTGTTGGTGAATTTTATAAGAAAATGGGTAACAAGTTAGACAAGGAACTAGGTGAGTTTAAGATGGTATTTTGGCATTAGAATATACCTAAGATCATTTGGGAAGTTTATACATTTAATGGATGTGGGGAACCATTGCAACAAGACTTAGAAAATGTTAAAATGTAAAATCTGTAGCAGTGGTCCGGGACTTAGGTCTTAGGTAATGTCCCGGACCATGCTTTAAAAGAGGCCGAGAGTTTCTAAGTCATTGTGGTCCGGAACTTAGGTCTTGTACTAAGACCCGGACCACCCCCTAATATACCCCCGAGAGTTTTTGCCTACATTGGTCCGGGACTTAAGCCCTGTATGAAGTCCCGGACCACTACCTGAAATCAGCCCAAGAGTTTTACAATGACAAGGTCCGGGACCTTAGCCGAGGACCAAGTCCCGGACCACTTAAAAAGTTAAGTTTAAGGTTGAATAATGATGTCTAATGATGGGGATTAGTTAGTAATGATGTTATAAGGTTGTCTAAGATATGTTAGGTGTGTTATAATGACAATTTAAAAGGTGAGAATTTATAACAAAGTGTGAAAGTAAAATAACTAGATATGTGAAGTAATAAGTTAACAGCGGACTAGGACGTTAATTAACCGACGTTACTAAATGTGTATAGGATTCTCCAACGGTGGAAACCAGTCGAAGCAAGGACCAAGGTATGGTTTTCTTGCAGTCTGTTGCCTACCGGTTTACACCGGCTTGTGTGTTGTTTGTTTTTATGAGTGTTTATGACCTTGTAAGATTAAGGCATGTAATGAGTTTACAGTTGTTTAAGTTATTGTATCGGAAAGATGTGTCTCATTTCCCTTGTGTGTGTGTGTCTAACATGACCTAAATACTTGCTTGTGAATTTGTTGATTAAGTCCAACAATGGGACTTCTAACAAGTGCTAACCGGGGAAGTGAGGAGTCCGGTAGTTCCGGCCACACGTGTGAGTATGGGAGTCAATGTCATAACCGGTTCGATTCTCTTTGTATGTTAAGGTTGTCTTCTCTTTTGGTTTTCAACCTTCCCTTTAGCTTAACCAAGGCTATTTTACTGACTCACGTCGGGCCATAGGGGCATACTATGTTTTGTTCGGTGTGCTTGGATCACTATATCCGACGCACCTGTGTGTTAAGTTATTCGTTCAATTTAACAGGACGGTAACGAGTTATGTAACGAGCTTAGCATGAGTTTGACAACATTCTCTAGGCTCTCCATGTGATCTAATTGTGTTGGTTCGTTTCCTGAAAGGATTCGTTCTTGTATGTTATGTGTGATGTTGTTATGCAATACTCTTGCTATGATATATGTGTTGTATGTTTAAAATGAATGCCATGTCATCATGACAATTAGTTGCGCGTATCCCGGTAGCCGATGGGCTGCGCGTTAACCATACCAGCCAAGGGTTGCTGACCCCCTCGGGGGCTCCATATTTATATTTGCAGGATGAGGATCGAAGAAGCTGAGTGGCTGTAGATCTTGGTTGATGATATACTTTTGATACATTTTGGTTGGTAGGCCCGGGATGCGCCTGTGCTCCCGTGGCGGTATATTTTGGATAATGAACACATTACAGTGACAGTTTACAGTGATGGTTGTAAATAAATACTCGGTATTGTATATTAAGTATCTATGGTTTAGTTCTATGCTCGGGAGTCTGATCATCAGACCGGTACACTTGTATTTATTCTGCCTTGTTAACCACGTGGGTGGTTAACGGCGTTGTAGCACCGAACCGTTTAGTTATCGTTTAGTTGTTTATTTCCGCTGTGATTTCGGTTAATTGTTAAGTACGTAGTAGGGGTGTTACACAGCTACCTATGACACCAAGGTGAGTTATCTGCACTTTTGTGCTGTAGCTACCTGCTTCTTTTCTCTCGAACAGTTTGGCCAAACCCTGTCCATGTGTGACTATAGTCAAACATTGCGATCCTTTTGATCACGATTCTATAGTCTGTAGTCATTTTACTGTATGATTACGTGAGTGAATATGTATTCGAGGTTCTATAAATTCTTAATGTTTTTATGGCTCATTAGTCTTTCTTTTTAATGATTAATCATTGGTTTAAATCTCTTAATTATATTAATCCCTCCTTAATTAAGGTGATTAATGTTTGGGGTATTTCAACTAATGATATTTTCAAAATATTAAATACTAATATATATATATATATAATAAAATGCTTTGAATAACAGAATAATTATAAATATTGTACTTAAGTACATACAAAAATTTGTCTATTTCCTCTTAATTATACTGTTTATTTGTAAGTTGTGATCCATTTTTGTTGAATTACCGTCTCGTGACTTATACATATTTGAGAATGATGAATCAGGCTGATATTAAATGATAAAAACAAATATAGATTGAGTAGAATAAATCCTCTTAATTATACTGTTTAAATTATTGTATTTGAAATTCACCATCTCTCCACTCCTAACTAATCGTATCAATAATAGAAATTTAGCATTATTTTCCAAAAATTGAGTAGAATAAATCCTATTAAGTAGGACAAAAAATGATAAAAACAAATATAGATTGATTTTACAAGAAAAAATTTTAGATTTGTTGAAATAAAGTTTACTTATTTGTTAATAAAAATTAAAAAATATATATCTAATATTTAACTATCTTTTACACTAAAACATATCTGACCGGTATTTTTTATAAACATATTTTTCCCAATAAAATTTATATACATATTGAATTGCAAATTTAGTCTTAATTTTCTAAGAATTGTATTAAACTAAATGTAAACGGGAGAAAGGAAAAAAAGTAAAATTACTAGTTTTAAAAAAATTATATCAATTAAATGCACTAAAATTGTATTAACTCCTATAAAATAGGAGAAAGTAACCGACCAAAAAATAGGAGAAACACGTTAATTTATTTACGTTACTAGTTTTCAAATATTTTTTAAGTTTTTTTTTGCTTTTAATTAAGTTCTTTAGCCAGAGGTAACTAGTTTTTATGATTTTTTTATATGAGAAATAATAAACTAAATTTTTGAAGGTTAAGAAAGTAGTAGTTATCCTATATGTCAACCCTTTTAAAAACTTATTGGTGGTATTATTTTTATCCACGATCAAAATTGTAAAAGAAAATAATCCATTATTTACATAATTTAATATTTATTATTTATATGGTATTTCTAAAATATTAAAGATTAATATATATATATATATTTAAATATATATATATATATAAAAATGCTAGATTAATTATAATTTTTTTTATTTAAGTACATATAAAACGTTATCAATTTACTCATAACTAATTGGTTTATATGATGTTTTGTACAGGGCTACCTGTCATTATATTGGGGAGCTACCTGCACATCTAGTGATTCAGCTACTTGCGACACCAAGGTGAGTTACCTGCACTTTTGTGCTGTAGCTACCTGCTTCTTTTCTCGCGAACAGTTTGACCAAACCCTGTCCGTGTGTGACTATAGTCAAACATTGCGATCCTTTTGGTCACGATCTATAGTCTGTAGTCATTTTATTGTATGATTTCGTGAGTGAATATGTATTCGAGGTTCTGTAAATTCTTAATGTTCTTATGGCTTTGATTTAATCTCTTAATTATATTAATCCCTCCTTAATTAAGGTGATTAATGTTTGGGGTATTTCATCTAATGTTTTTTTGATAATATTAAATACTAATATATATAATAAAATGCTTTGAATAATAGAATAATTATAAATATTGTACTTAAGTACATACAAAAATTTGTCTATTTCCTCTTAATTATACTGTTTATTTGTAAGTTGTGATCCATTTTTATTGGATTACCGACTCGTGAATTATACATGTTTGAGAACGATGAATCAGATTGATATTAAATGATAAAAACAAATATATATTGAGTAGAATAAATCCTCTTAATTATACTGTTTAAATTAATGTATTTGAAATTCACCATCTCTCCACTCCTAACTAATAGTATCAATAATTGAAATTTAGCATTATTTTCTAAAAATTGAGTAGAATAAATCATATTATGTAGGACAAAAAAATGATAAAAACAAATATGGATTGATTTCACAAGAAAAACTTTTAGATTTGTTGAAGTAAAGTTCAATTATTTGTTAATCAAAATTAAAAAGAAGAAAGCGTTGAGATAAAAAGCCAAAGTCAAATATACAAGTTAAGAAATTAGCTTGACCCAATCTGTTTACTTTCATTTATCCAGATGTTAAAAAAAATACTATAAAAACATCTCTCTAAAAACTAATTATAAACGTTATAAAACATGATTTATAAAAGATATCAAAAACAATATTGATAGTAATTAATAAATAATTAAAATTAATTATTGTAAAATAGAATATAAAATTTTTAAAATGTCATATTACATAAAATCATTAAAAATGATTTATGAAGAAATTATATTAACATTTAAAGATAAAAATTTAAAAAATATAATATAAAGCAAATTCACAAAATTGTTAAAACAAATTTGAAGCGTAATTAGGGTAATAACGTTACGAGGGTAGTTTTCTTTCTAAATGTTCTCGTTATCCGGCCTTCAAGGCTCTTTGTTCGTTATCCAGCTTTACGAGAGTTATTGGAGTCTCATACTGTAACACCTCCACTCCTAATCTTGTAATAATCGAAAGCTCGTAGCATAATTAAGACGGCTCACAACGGAAAATAAATGTAATTCCTTTAATTCGGGTGCTACACACCGTCACTCACCCTTGTGAGTAACAAGGCAACCACTTACCAAATACTTCTAACTTATAACCGCTGTGATGATCAGAGATATTCAACAACTAACATAAACATAACTAAATCCATAATCCAAATAGAAAGACTTGTGAGCATCTAAACCATCCCAAATACTTACAACCATAATACGTAATACAATCCGAGTCTAAAGTGCGGTATCAAAAACAAAAGTCCTCTACTCGAGGTCCCACACTCCGGCTTCATAGCTTGATCATGTCCCTGCAATATGTTGTCATATAGGCTCAGCGAAAAACGTCAAATATGCTAAAAATGTAATCCTAGACCCTTTAGGTCACTTAGGTCATTTAACCATCTTCACATGAGATTAATTTCATGTTGTTTCGGATTACATATTATAATGAAAGTTGTAATTGTTGTAATCATTTACACATGTAGTCATTCACATAAACGAACAATAACGAGTAAAGCGATAATAACGCGAAGTCACTTTCTACGATCGGTACTCATACTACGGTATGTCACATACTCGTAGTCTTAGTCATTTTACCTTTACTCTTATCATATAGTGGATGTCATGTTAGGACAATCTCATTTATAATTCATAATATTTATCTAATTGGACAGTCATCCTAAAGGCACCATAGGGGCGCCCATATTGCCAAGGATCCGGAGATCCCGGGACTTCCTCTCTACCTAATAAGGCAACCTTAAGCGGCCGGAGCCATGTACCAATAGCAGGTACCATTTGTTAAGTCAAGGACCTTAGTTTTGATGATAGCAAACCTACGGTGTTTATCTAACATGTTTGTCAAGTTTATCATTCAGATAAACAGGTGAATAAGTGGCTTAGCACGTAATGTTGCAAGCGCACTTAAGTCATGAGTGGCTTAGCATGCAAGGTTGCAAGCACACTCATGTGCCCAACCATTCGGGCACCTGTCTGCGAGAGCTCCGTAGAACTTCTAGCACATACAAACAAGTCAGACACAACACAAGATATCTCTCATGCTTAAGAAGAAAATCAAAGACAACAGACTACAAAAGGATCGACATATTCAGACAGACTCATATACTCACATAATCAACTAGCTCACGACAAAAGGAGTAATTCATTAATGCACAAGATAACAAAGGTTATTAATGAACATCATTACATAGCTGCAATAAATTCAGAAGAGGGCATTTATGAGCATTTAATGAACCAAACATAATCAGGCAAGTGGGGCACACAAGTGGTGCTCGACCAATCAAGAAGGTTGTCGCCAACGTGACCAACCATGAGGCGACACGTAGTTCAAATGCCTCCAGATCAAGTTGAAGATTCTCTGCAAGTCCACGACCGGTCGGGGACGCATCAGGAGCTCCAACCTGTTTCACCATTTGACCAACAATCCTATCGGGCTTGTCTTGTTGGATTTTTCCAAGAGCGGACCCGATCCGGGTATCCTCTCTAGTGATCGATCACTATGTGCAACCAGCCAGTCTGGAGACTATACTAGATTTCTCCCCTCATCATATACCAATTCTATCATATGATTAAATACATTAATCAATTTCCTAAGATGTATTAAGTTATGAAGAATACAATTTCATATAGCCGTCATCGAGGTCATACGTAGTTTCCTAGAAGTCGTCTAGGTCATATTCATGTTTGAGAACAAAGCTCTAGAGTCAGTGTTAATGTGATGTTAAGGTTGCTAGGAACTTATGGGATTTTATAATCCTTAGTGTTTAATGTGATACTTAATTAATATGTCCTTAAGTGTTGGAATTTAATTGTGGGATAAGTATGCTTAGGGGAGAAAACCTCAGTCACTAGTATAATGCGTTAAGGGTATACTTACACCATTACATAAATGGTTAAGGTTTTGTTTAAGGAGATTAAGTAACTAGGAGTATGTCTAAGGTCATCGTAAACATGTTGACTATATCAACTTTGACCTAGTGAAAATGTTGACCAGATAAGTGTTGACCTCGTTGACAAACCAACTAAGTAGACCAAGGGGTCAAGCTGACCAATTCATTTAACTATATAAGAATTACAGGGCCTAAGACCATCTATACCGAGGGTCAAATCAAAGTCCATGCCATGTAGTAACTAAATCAATGTAAGTGTATACATATGATTGAAAGGAGATAAGTATGATAAGGACTTAATGCTAAAGGTTGTATAAAACTATACAACCATGTTAGCTACTAACAACGAGAAAATAAATTAGTAATTAGTAATACGCTTGCCTCTTTCTTCGGTGTAAGGTATGTTTTTATGTGATCCGATTGTTCCTGAGGATCACCTTGGGTTCATATGTGTGATTGATTGATAAGATGATATGTATGGATGCATGTTAATTGTACCTTGTGTATTATGTGCTCGAATACATTGCGCTATTAACTTTACAATTTTCCACCATTTCAAGCTATCTTCCAATTTCAAGTTTTCACCAATCATCTCAAAGTTTCAAATTCAATTATCCTACAAGTGGTGCTAAACAGACCCAATTTGACATTTTCGATTTCCACCCTAACCTTTCTTAAATTTTCGGATCCCCCCTCAAATTTTCCTAAATTTTCAAATCTACCACTAACTCACTACGACATATCTTACTATTAGTGACACACACTATTAATGACACATATTTTTGTGTCTCTAAAACTAGTAATAATGACACATAACATATGTCAATAAAACTATTAGATTTATTGACTCGTTTTTCAAAATGTCAATACATATAATACATATACTGACACATAATTGGGATAACTATGCCTATTTTGACTTATATAAAATAAGTCATTATATGTATCTCATCCTATTTCCTAATCCTAAAAGTGTATTATCTAAAATTTTATATAAGTCACTAAAAACTATAAGCGGGAAACTGAACTAAGAGAGGGAATTGGGGTGCGACTTAATTTCAGAATAGATCGATCGTGGAGCCAAGACCTATCCTCGGTTTTCTTCTTCCTCAGCTTCTTTTGTATTCCACCGTTCTTCATATCTTGGAAAATTTTCGCACCTTTCTCATTTCCAAAACAGCAACAGTCGGCTTCGAGAAGAGTTTGAAGTGGAACTTTCATCGATTCACAGGATACACTTCTCCACATCTCTATTAAGACTAATCTCACAGACGACGACTTTTTCCCCCCAAACTGCTAATTGCCTGCCATTCGCGAACCGTCTCCACCCTCCTGCATTGCCTCTCCCGCGCCAAAGATAAGCTTACCACTTTCTTCTTTTACCCGCGACGCAAAAGCTACTATGAAGAAAAATTATCTAAAAATAGTTGCTTCGTCTCCAGCAAACATTCATCGGCGCCTTTCGGTTGCAGTGACGTCTACTCTCAGTCTTCACTGCAAATACTCATCAGCTAGGACTCTCCTTTGTCTTCGCTGGTTGCACTGAACATCAAAGAGGTACACTTCAATCTTCTCCTCACCTTCGTTTTAATTTGTCAATTTTAGGGCTCTAAGTTTTCCCCAAAATCTAGAACCTTGTCAAGCAGCTTTCATATTGGTCTGACCTAAATTGTCAACGAGGATATTTTAGAACTGAGGTGTACCATATATTGTCACGCACGTTAGATCAACCAGTACTTAGAAAGAGGCCAAGCAATACCATTGGCATTAAACTACTACCTTTTAGATGAAACAACGAATTAAACATATAGGAAAACTAGAGAAGAGAAATAAGTCATTAAATATGGAACACTGACATCAATAATAGACACACATCTGAAGCATTATGCTTGAGATTGATTTTCAATGAAAACTCTGTGTTACAGATGATGAAGTGGAGAAACCGAGCAGCCTGTATGGTTGCACATTCATGCTTATAGGGTTTGTCTTGGATTTTCTATTCGAGTATGGAAAATTTTCTGACGATATTATCATGTAAAATATTTATTATGCAATCGTGGAGAACCTGAACATTGATTTGTGAAATTTTTTGTTTAGTTATGGGAAAAGTTGAGGGCCAGGGTGAATCTTGGCATGGCCATGTTATTGCTGTTACAGTTGCACCCGAATATTGTCGACAACAATTGGCAAAGAGACTAATGAGTCTTTTAGAAGAGATTAGTAACATGTAAGTATCTACTCATGCAACCTACCAACCGGGAGCCTGAGCAATATGTATTGAATTCAAGCAGTGTGGCTAAACCTGTCAAGATTAGAAACGATCTACTGCATATTATTGATTGAATCGAAAGAAATTGATAGAGCACGAAATCGGGGTGCTCTGTGTACAGAGAAGAATGTATTCAGGGTTTGTCTAATTGAGAATAGGGAAGACGAGAGAAGAGGGATATAGGAGGGGGATAAGTGAACCGCGGTCTAACAGAGAACCGGTTCACTTATTTACATATTAAACCTAAAGTACAAACTAGGACAAATTACATATCAGCCCTAAGTACATAGTCTAATACCCCCCCTCAAAAGTACAATGTGTACATCATCTGCAATTGTGCTTTTGCTTCTGGAGATGCTCATCCATGGTCAGTGTGTTCCTGCAGTCCCAAAGAATTGAATATATTTTGATAATACTTACCTGGGAGAGTCTTGGTTAGAACATCAGCCAACTGATGTCTGCTGGGTACATACTGCACGTGTATAAGCCCTTCTTGCAGTTTCTCACGCACGAAATGACAATCTAATTCGATGTGTTTCGTGCGTTCATGAGAAACTGGGTTCTTGGCTATATGAACAGCAGCCAAATTATCACAATTTAAAGGGATGGGGGTAATATCTGTAACTCCTAGCTCATTTAGTAGCCTGCTAAGCCAACTTAATTCACTAGTAACTTGTCTCATTGCCCTATATTCTGCTTCAGCAGAGGACAATGAGACCGATACTTGTTTCTTGGACTTCCAACTGAGTGGACAGCCCCCTAGCATGATATAGTAACCAGATATTGACTTTCTGGTGATTGGGCAGGAGGCCCAATCTGAATCACAGTAGCAATTAAGTCAAAGTTCTGTTTCTGGTTGAAGAATAAACCGAAACCTGAGTTCCTTTAACATAGGACAGAGTATGATAGGCTGCCTTTAAGTGCTCTGTAGTGGGAGATTGAAGAAACTGGCTAGGAATTGAACAGCATAGCTCAGGTCTCTAGTGTTAGTAAGGAAATTTAGTTTTCCTACTAAACATCTGTAAAAGGTGGGGTTTTCAAGCTTGTGGCCTGAATCTGGATATAGTTTAAGGTTAACAGGCAGAGGAGAAACAGTAGTCTTTGAGTGCTGCATTTCGAACTCTTTTAGGATCTGATTTGTGTATTTCCTCTGAGACATGATTATACCCTCTTCTGTTTTGATGAATTCCATGCCAAGGAAATAGCTAAGGTTCCCTAGATCCTTGATTTTGAATTCTTTATCGAGTTGTGTCTTTAAAGTTTTGATTTTCTTGGTGTTGTTGCCAACAACTAAGATATCATCCACATAGATACCCAATAAAATGATGTCTGTTTTTTCTGTTTTGATGAAGAGGGAATAGTCATTCTGGGAATGGTGAAATCCTAGAGTTTTCAGAAAAGTAGTAAGTCTCTCGTACCATTGTCGAGAGGCTTGCTTTAGACCATAGAGAGATTTATTAAGCTTACAAGCTTTGTTTTCTCCATAAACTCTAAGACCTTCTGGTATGGCCATAAATACATCTTCATGGAGATCTCCATGAAGAAAGGCGTTATTTATGTCTAGCTGATCTAAGACCACCTTTTTTGATGCTATTATGATAAGGGCTCTTATTGTGGTATGCTTGACTACGGGAGAGAAAGTCTCTTCATAATCCAAACCATGTTTTTGTGTAAAGCCCCTAACAACAAGCCTAGCTTTGAACCTTTCGAGACTGCCATCAGCCCTAAGTTTGGTTTTATATACCCACTTACAAGAAATGGGCTTCTTCCCCTTTGGGAGATCTACAATAGCCCAAGTGTTGTTCAGTTTAAGGGCTTCAAACTCCTCATTCATAGCCCTAACCCACCTAGGATCTCTACTAGCCATCTTATAATTTGTAGGTTCCTCTAGACTATTAATTTGATCAAGGAAAGTGTTGGCATTTTGGTGGAGGGAACAGGTGAGGATGGTGTTTTTAGGCAGAAAATCAGTAAGAGTTTGAACAGCGGAAGGGATAGAATTGGTTGGATTTCCCTGATCTAGTCTGGAAGTAAGTATGGCTGAGAAAGGATCCTGGTTGGTGTGAGTCATGAACAGATATAATCATCATATCTTTGAGGTGGTTTGTGAGTTCTTGTAGATCTTCTAAGGTATGTGGTTTCAGTGGAAGACACATCAGCTGAGGGAGGAATCTCATGATCAGAAATGGTTTCAGTAGGAGGCACATCAGCTGAGGAAGGAATCTCATGATCAGAAACATGTTCTTCTGTTGTGTTGTTTTCTATGTTGGTTTCAATGGCTTGGAATTTAGGTTTTCTTCTTCAGATATTTGGATTTGAGGAGGAAAGAAAGAGTTGTCTGTTTCTTCTTGTTTATTATAGTATCTATCTCTCCAATCTTTTTCCTTCAGAGGATATATCCCCTCAAAGAAGGTGAGGTCACGGCTTATTTTTGTGGTTTTCTGTTCCAGAGATAAAACTCTTGCTCCTTTTGAGTTTTTGCTATTTCCAAGATAAACCAAGGAAAGATCTGGAATCTAATTTTCCTCTGCCAGGTTGAATATTAGTGATATAGCATAAGCATCCGAAAGTTTTTAGATCATGATAATTAGGTTTGCAATTGTAGAGTTTCTCATAAGGGGTTGCATGTTTAAGGGCTTTAGTTGGTGTTCTGTTTATTATATAAACAGCCTGCTCCACACAATACCCCCAAAAGTTTTATCCAAACCTGATTGGAAAATGAGAGCTCTGGCCACTTCCATTATGTGGCCCTGTTTTCTCTCAACAATTCCATTCTGCTGGGGGGTGTGTGGGCAGCTTGTTTGATGAATTATGCCCTTTTGTCGAAAAACTTAACTCCCTCAAAGACTTCCCTAACTCCTTGGCATTATCACTTCTAACTATTTTCACATGTTTATCTGTTTGTTTCTCCACAAGGATAATGAAATTCTGTATTTGTTGTATAGCTTCAGATTTCTGTTTTAACAACCTAACCCAAGTGGCCCTAGTAAAATCATCTACAATCGTTAAGAAGTATTTGTGACCCTCTGGTGTGCTACATCTCATAGGGCCACAAATATCAAGATGGATCATTTCATAGGATTGAGATGTTTTAATTTCTGAGTGGGAAAACTTAGGCCTCTTGCTTTTGGCCTTAAAACAAACAGTACAAGGGAGAATTTCAGACACATTCTTTATTTTCAATTCTGGAATAGAACACATTTTCCTCAAGGGTATGTGGCCTAATCTATCATGCCAAAGAGAGAGTTTCTTGCAATCATTGTTTCAGATTTTTTCTGTCTAAAGTAGTACAAACAATGCTTTTTCCTTTTACATTTGAAGCAACCATACACATTTTTCATGTCACAAAGTATAAACCAGATACTTGTTTTCCAATTTCTTGGAAAACATTCTTATCAGAACCCTGCAGAGCACAAAAACCTTCATGAAAAACAATTGGTATTTTCAGGTAGTCTATTAACCTACTCAACGAGATAAGGTTAAAGTTTAATGAAGGCACATACATCACATTTTCTAAGCATGTAACATCATTAACAATCAGATTAGCAACACCATAAACAGATTTCTTTTTCCATCAGGGAGAGTAATCTGTTTGTTTTCTTGTAAAGCAGTATAATTAGACAGTAAATCTTTGTTGCCACTAACATGCTCAGTCGACCCTGAATCCAGATCCACAAGGTTCTTAGTTTATCAAAACCACATTCATTTTCAGACATTAGACACGGCAAGGAGTTAAGATTGAACCTGAGGTATTTTTACCTGAAAAATCTCCAAAATCCATCTGGTTGTTGCTTTTCCCGGATGATTTCTGCTGTTGAAGAAAACTCACCAGTTGCTCAAGTTGGCTGGTGGTCATCCCTTGGACAGGAGAGTCGGAGATGGTTTCCCTGCCTCAGTAGCGGCTTTTTTCCTTCACCCACCGCGACGTTGACACGGGTTTCTCTTGTTCTCTTGTTTTCCTCGCCGGGAAAACCTACCAACCACCAGCAGTCGCTTCTGGAGTGACCGATCTTGCCGCAGTTGAGCATTTATCCGGGTCTTTCTTCGCTAGGTTGGATGTCTTGGTCCCCTTTTCTTTCCCCAGATTTAGGGTTAACACCGCTTGAGAAGTTTCTTTGTCGATTCGAGGAAGAACTCTGATTGTTCCCCTTTGAGAATAGGGTTAGTGAACGTTCTTCCTCCTCCTTCGAATTGGGCCGTCCTTTTGTTGTTCTTCTTGGACCACGAGAGAGTAAGCTTCTTCTAGCGTCGGCGTTTCCTTCATAGCCAAGATCTGGCCACGGATCTGGATGAAACTCTTGTTCAGACCCAAAAGAAAATGGACCACTTCCTCCTTTTCACGATTTGTCCTCTGGGACTCGTTCGCTTTACAGTTGCTACAGCAATTGCACGCCTCCAGGGGTTGAGCTAGCTCATATTCAGCCCAAATCTCTCTGAGCTTCATAAATAATCCGCCACGGAATCTTCTCCTTGCGTTAGGGCCGCAATCTGCTTCTTGATGGTGTGGAGGGTGGTCAAATTTTTCTTCTCGAAGCGCCGGGAGAGCCATTGCCAGATATCCTTCGGGTCGTCAAGAAAGGTAATGCTGCGGCCGATGTTTGGAGCGAGAGAAGCGATTATCCAAGAAGACACCAGGGAGTTTATCCTTTCCCATGCCGCAACACGAACGGTGTCCTCCTCATCTGGCCGCTTCACCGTGCCCTCGACAAAACCCAGTTTATTTTTTGCTTTTAGGGCACGGCGCATATTCCACTTCCATGTAAGGAAGCCCTCACCTCCGGCGAATTTGTTTGTTAAGGCCTGTCCCGGCTGCTCTGTCGCATGGACGTACAGGGGATCATTCGCATCGATTGTCGTCGACGAGCCCGAACCTCCGATGGATTTCTTGCCGCGTCCATTGTCTTCGTTCTCCGTCTCTTTAATTTCTCCACTCATTTTGACGATAAAGAGCTTGAGAGCTCTGATACCATGTCAAGATTAGAAACGATCTACTGCATATTATTGATTGAATCGAAAGAAATTGATAGAGCACGAAATCGGGGTGCTCTGTGTACAGAGAAGAATGTATTCAGGGTTTGTCTAATTGAGAATAGGGAAGACGAGAGAAGAGGGATATAGGAGGGGGATAAGTGAACCGCGGTCTAACAGAGAACCGGTTCACTTATTTACATATTAAACCTAAAGTACAAACTAGGACAAATTACATATCAGCCCTAAGTACATAGTCTAATAAAACCTAGAAAAGATTGTTCTTGAATCTCTTTAGCAAATATATCCTATTTGGCTTGAGCTAAAAGCTACATTGTAGCTAGTTTACATTAATGTATAAATAAACCTTTTACTAAAGTAAATATGTTGGAGAATATATCCATATAAAGGGGTTCTGACCTAATCTATACTACTTAGGAAAACAACCCTCCATGATAATATTTCTGGAAAACAAATCAATAACTACTAGGATACCAAAGCTTGAGCATAGGAGATGCTGAGTGTGAACAAATGATTAAATCGGGCTGTTATGTTTTTATGAATTGATGTTTAATTCTCTTGGTGTATTACTACTCACCAAAGTCCATAATGAAGTCCGCGGGTAGTTCAAGGATGCTCCTTGGTATCCTTTTTATGATTATATACATCTCCCTTCTGCAAACGGATGTAGTCTTGAGTTAAAATGTATAAGTTTTCTGGTTATAGGTTGGTATGTGGTAGAATATCCTTTTCTTAATGTACTCAGACCTTGGCATACAACCAAGTTTTGTAACTATATATAGATCTATATTTGATTTGTCTAATCACGTTATGTATTTGATCTTTGAAGTTTCTGAAAAGTAATGAATTCTTGAAATATGTCGAACACAATTGTATCATTGAGTAATTATGCTTTTCCTCTAGTTCATCTAAAAGACAGATACTAAAGTATTTTTCATAGGAATATACAGATGAAATGTCGTATTCCTTTACTGCACAGAGTAAGAGAAGTCCAGGATTTCCTTAAAAATGAAAAAATTAAACTACATCTACAGTTATAGTTAACATTGCTTATTGGATCTTGAGTTACTTCGTCATAGTAAATTCTCCAATTTTCAGCTTCCTACTTAGCCATTGCTTTTAATATTCATTTGCAAAATGTAATTGCTTATTTTTCTACTCATAGAGTGCTGCTATTTTCAGTGATGAAGCATATTTTGTGGATCTCGTTGTAAGAGCATCAAAAATACCAACCATGAAGATGTATGAACAGGTAATGCTCTCTTCTTCAGATCTCTGGAACTTAGATTTGTGTTATGTTGCTGCTTCTTGTTTAGTATAGTAATTTAACAGCTGCTGTTAAGTTGCTGCTTCTCGTTTAGTTAATTTATTGTTGTTAAGCTGCTGCTGTAGCTCAGTAAATTAATATGTTTGCCCATCCTCTCTTTCTGCTGGTGATAGACGTCTTAATTGTGCTCTGTTCTTTGCTATTTAAGTTGTTGCTGTTGCTTCTCGTTTAGTTTAGTTGTAGCTATTGTTAAGTTGCTGCTGTTGCTTCTTGTTTAGTTTTGTTGTTGCTGCTACTTAGTAAATTAATACGTCTGTACATCCTCTCTTTCTGCTGGTGATTGAAATCTTCATTGTGCTCTTTTCTCTACTGCTGCTGCATAAGTTGTTGTTACTGATATTGTTGATGTTGTTGCTACTGTGCTTTATATTGATTGTTGCTGCTGCATAGCTACTTATTTGCTAAAGTTTTTACAAACAATATTGCAGGTTCTTCACATACATGAGCTATTGGGGTGATTGGATGAAGCGTGGCTGTAAAAATCCTCCAAAAATAGATTTCATTAATTAGTTTTAGTTTTTGGATTATGCTAGATATTATCCAATGTGTTGTACTATTATATAATATATATTAATAAATATTATTAGTGAATTATATAAACTTAAGTAATTATATATATATATATATATATCCGTGTGTTAATCATTAAAGTTTCTCTAAAATTTTATAAGTGGGAAACTAAAATTAGAGCAGTAATTGGGCACAACTTGAGAGCGCCAAAACTCAATTTTCTTCTTCCTTTATTTCTTTCTATATTTGCTTCCACCGCCTTTCAAATCTTGGAAAGTCTAGCCCGCCTTTCTCATCTCCAAATCGGCAACAGTCATCCGCATTTCTGAATTGTCTCCAACAATCAGTTATTCTGTCCGTCATCGGCGCCTTTCTCATCTCCAGCAAACCGTCATCGTCTACCATCTGTCTCCGGCGGTTGCAGAGAACACAAAGAGGTACGCTTTAGTCTTCTCCTTCAATATGTTGTTTGAATCAGTTTAGGGTTCTTAGTTTTTCCCCAATTTTAAGAATCTCGGCAAACAGCTTTCCCAATTTGTTTGACCTAAAATGTCAATCATGGCCAGCGGGGTCAGTAACACCTAGTACCGAAGAAGGGAGAGGAAAAGTAGCAGGTAATGTTTACTTTTCCACCATTATAGAACTATAATCCTTTGTTTTGTGACATTAGTGGTGTGTCTATATCCGCCAGGCACCAAAGGTGTGGCAAAAGGTGCTCCTGTGAATGAGGAAGTCCCACCACTGCTTGAAGCTGGTAGAAAACTTGATGTATACGAGTCTATCATTCTAGTTATTATGTTTTTCTAGCCAGTAACCTTTATTTGTTTGTTTTTCTTTCTATTTCTTTCTTTTCTTCGATTATGGCAGGTTGCTTCGTCACCCTACAAAGTGCCTTGACCCTACATCAGTCGTATGGCAGGTTGCTTCGTTACTCTTCATTCGGTACACACTCACCTGCTCGCTCTTGCTGTTTTGTTTAATTACCTGAGTTTAGTTTTGTGAATATTATCGCAGATTGGTTCGGATTAATTTAAGTTCATGTTTCTTTACTACGTCATCGATTTCATCAGATCAGATGTGAGACCAACTAGAGTGGTCTTTAGCTTGTCTTACTTGGTTGATTCCATAGTGATTGATAAGTTCTTATTTCTGAACCTACAGCCTGGATTTAGCTTCTACTCCTTTTGAATCATCTGAAACATACCAAATATGAGCTTCTAGTCCCTCATTTTACAAGCTTGCAAATCTCACATCTTTTGCACAAAATGATTTTTCAACTCGAGCTAATATGCTTTTCAGCTAAATTTAAGTTGCCTTGTCATGAGTAAATTGTTTATTACATTTTGAATTCCATGATCAAGTTCTTGGTAAATTGAACTTGTTAATTATCACCGCTACAGGTAAATTGAAGCATCTTCTTGCTCTGACTTACCATTCTTAACTGCATCACTCAGACATTGTTTAAATGTGAAAAATTCCCTCTTAAGATCTCAGCACCCTGCTCTCTACATTTGTGTTGAAATAGATAGGTTATCTGTCTCTGAATTGCTGAAATCTGTTACACAGCTATTATTAATCTTATAGCAGTTAAATCTCGGTTCATACTCAAATCTCACACACTTATCTGCTTTACTATGCTACTACGTCTGCTGCTCTTTTTTACTTTTGATAGCTTAAATAGTCATTATAATCCCTGAAATTTGACCCCACCTGTTCTAGTTCATTACTCTCAATTATTGGAATGTGTTAAAATTTATAATTATAATTATACTACTGTTGTACTTATTTATGACAGCAAGTAAATATGAGCTTATGGTCAATTTCATACACTTTTGCTCTGCTCTGCTTTGCTGCTGCATTTGTTTCTGTTGTGTCTATTTTGAAACAGCTTAAATGGCCTAATTCTAGTGCATTGTCATTAACTGTTGACAGACTATATTGCCGAGTTATGATATCCAATCTGGTAGGCAATGTTTCGATCTGAAAAAGTACTTCATAGTGAACATTAAACTGCCTTAAATACTCAATCTGTTACAGCAGTTTGTGAATGCTTAAATCTGTTTCTGTTTTCAGTTTCCTTTATATGATTTAAGCTCTGTTCTTCCAGCATTTCTTCTTTCAGCATGTCATTGTTTCTCCTGGTCTATCGAAGTATACAAATATAAGCATACTGTTCATTTTATATGATATATGGCATTAGCTTACTGAAGGTAATTGGAATAAGACTTTTGTAGCTAGATAGTTTATTTTGGGTAAATGTAGGTAGACAACATATCTCTGATGGAAACCATAGATTATGAAGGATCCACTTAATCGTCTGCTACATCTAGAAGAGTGGCCTAATTCTGTGTTAGCATCGCCTTATTTCTATTATTTTTAACTGTTACTGTTACAACCTATGAATACAATTAGAACGATGACTATAAGCAAAATTAGTTTGTGCTTGAACTAATATGATGAGCAATTATTAACTCACTTTTCAATTTGTTATACTGGTACTAAACTGAACATATGCGATGATAATTTATGGGTTAGCCTATTAAGTAATCACTGGGATATGTAAACCCTGACCCAACTTCCTTGCCTCTTTTATATACAATTTGTTGCCGGTACTCAGATGATCATTCTAGTACCTCTAGGTCGGCATTTGTATGTAAACAAAGTGGTGGTAAAAATGAAGCTTAGTTATATGATAGAATTTGATAGATGAGTAAGAGATGCTACACAAATTTTTGAGCAAAAAAAAGGAAGTTGTGAGTTCATGTGTGTTTATATACTACTGATTTACTAGTGCGATAATGAGAGGCTAAAAAATGCACTGAGCAAAATATTATGCCACAACATCCCGCAAATGGTGTTGAACTTCTTGTGTGTGGTCATCGTCACACTCTTATTTGCATTAAAGGTGGGAGAATTCATGGGTGGGGTTATAATAGCTATGGCCAGGCTGCAAATGAGAAGTCCACTTATGCTTGGTATCCTTCACCCGTTGATTGGTAAGATGGTTGTGGACAGCCTCTTTAAGTTAGTTGTGGGTTTGATATGCTTTATTCGTCCCAATTTCTCTTTGCTTTTAGATATATATAGTATATTCTTAGACCTTTGTTCTGGCTCATAATTATGTAACGTGAAAAACGAAGAACTTTATGCTGTAATAACGAAAAATGGAGAATAAAAGACTATCCGGCAAGCCATGCCAGGCTGCTGTCACGTGATATTAATGTTTTCCAGTTCTTCTACAATGACAACTGCTAACTTTTGCTTGTATTTGATTTTAGCTAGAACTCTGGTTATGTAATTATTGGCAAATTGTTTTGCTTGTAGGTGTGTTGGTCAAGTGAAGAAGCTGGCTGCTGGTGGAGAACATTTTGCTTTTTTTTTTACTGATGCATGCTCTATAAAGGAGTTGTGTGAATTCAGTCTTGCAAATAGCATTAATATGGCAAATGCTGATGAGAAAGACTTGAAAGAAAACATAGGTAGGTTTCTCATATTGTCTCTGAGAAAGACTTGAAAGAAAACACAGGTAGCCCCCTCAAAATGTTTTATCATCCAATACTTCTAGTATATCCAGCTATAGACAAACATACCTTGTCTTGTGAGGATGCTGCGGATTGCTGCTTCTTGAATTGTTCATGCAGGTGAGTGGGAGCACACTATGTTAGATGCTTCTGTGTCTGGTGGAATTCTGGCTACAGAGACTGGAACATTAACCTTCATGGTAAGCTTCATAATTTTATTTCATCATGACTACTGTGATTCTCTAGTACAATGGTCCTTATGTGGTGATTTATGTGGTGATTGCGTTTGAAGTGGTAACTTGTTGAACCAGCTCTGATTCCCTTACATGCCTTAGTGAATTCAGTCTTCGTGGTCAATTAGTGTTACTATGGCAAATGATGACGGGATTGAAGATGTGTGAATTGACCAACTTTGATGATGCCCTTGCATGCCTTTGTGAAAGACTGAGGTAAGGATAAGGAAAGGCTCTCAGCTTGTTTCTATCTCAGATTGTGCAGCAAAAATACAAAGCATGGGAGAAATTATAAATGAGCTTGTGGAGAGTTCTTGAACTTTTCTTATTGTTTTTGTTATGGAGTTTGTTATCTACAAAGCAGATGACATAGGATATGTTTCTGCTGGACATTATGTTCCTTAGATAATTGATTTAGAGTTATGTAAACAGGGTTCATGGAGGCAACTTGGACATGGAAGGTTCATGGAGGCGAGTTGCTTATCAGGAGCTGCTGTGGATGTGTTGACAAATCTTCATTTCTAAAAATTGAATTAGGTCTTGATGACTTATTGTTGATGATGGGAGAGAAAAAAAAGATGTATATACTGATTTGAATCACTCACTCACCTCATTTGTGGTCAAGTGTAAAAGTGGTATTTATCATACTTCAACATTGTATACATATGCTATTCTATGTATTGTAACTGTAGCAGTATGTAAGCATATATTAGCATATTGTAAAACTCCAAACTAGATCCAAGCAGTGATGAATCAAGTGAAAACTTTGTTGTGTTTTGCACAACATTAAAAGATCCTAGTGTTACATTTTTATATTGTCAAACACAATGATTCTCCAGATTTAGACTAGGGGTATTCCTATATTACGTGAGGTGAATTCCGATGAAAATTGTTGAAAGCGTGATTTGATATAAACAAACTGACCACTACAAGGCTACCTGACCGCATATTAATGAGCTACCTGTCTGTCCCTGTGATATAGTTACCTGAATTCTCTCTGGCCAAACTTTTTTGACCAAACCCTCTTGATACATGACTTATAGTCAAGGTTTACCACCATCTAGTCATAAAAATCGGCTATGTGGTCATAACAAAGTATGATCTAGTCATGTTACAATCACAAGTCTGTTTTTTGGCCAACATATCGAATTCTATACCCCTACAGGGCAACCCGACCGCACACCAATGAGTTACCTGCCCGTTCTATGATGCAGCTACCTGAATCCCCTCCGGGCAAACTTTTTTGATCAGACCCTATCGATACCTGACTTATAGCTGAAGTTTACCACCATCTAGTCATAAAAATCTACTCGGTGGTCATAAAAAAGTATGATCTAATCACGTTGCACACAGATCCGTTTTACGCTGGAATTTATCAAACATATATATATATATATATATATATATATATATATATACTATAATCAGATTTTTCCCAATAATATTTATATAAACAGTGACAAGTAGATTTAGTCTTAATTACATAGTGGGGTAGATTAATATACTAAAAGTTAATAGTTTTAAATATTTTGCAAGTGTTTTTATTTTTAGTTAAGCCTTTTGGATTGAGTTAATTCTTTTTTATGCTTTTATAGGAAAATAATAAACTAATTTTTAAAAGGTTAAGAAAATAGTAGTTATCCTATATGACAAGTCATTTTAAAACTTGTTGGGGGTATTATTTTTATCTGTGGTCAAATTTGTAAAAGAAAATAATTCATACGTAATATTAATTATTTATATTGCTAATGCTATTTCCAATATTATATATAGATATAATATATATATTTTGGCCATGCACGTAAATCATTGTTGTGTGGCAGGTAGCCTTGAGGAGTTTGAACAAAATACACCGCGGGTAATTATATTTCTATACCCCTATAGGGCTACCAAACCGGACAACATTGAGCTACCTGTCCATCCTATGATGTAGCTACTTGAATCCTCTCCGGCCAAGCTTTTTGATCAGACCATCTCGATACCTGACTTACAAGCGACTTTTACAACCATCTTGCCATAAAAATCTACCATGCGGTCAGAAACTATGGAGAAAGTCATAAAAGTATGATCAGACCATCAGGTCCGTGACTGGATCATACTTTTTTATGACCACATGGTAGATTTTTATGACAAGATGGTGGTAAAACTCTTCTGTAAGTCAGGTTTTGAGATGGTCTGGTAAAAAGCTTGGCCGGAGAGGATTCAAGTAGCTGCATCACAGGACGAGTAGGTAGTTCAATGTTGTACAGTCGGGTAGCCCTGGAGGGGTATACTATTCTATATGTTGTCTAAAAAAAGGACCCGATGCCTACAAATTCCGTGATTAGATCATACTTTTTTATAACTACATGGTAGATTTTTATGACAAGATGATACTAAAACTCACCTGTAAGTCAGATATCCAGAGGGTCTGGTAAAAAAGCTTGACCGAAGAGGATTCAGCTAACTGCATCACAGGACGAACAGGTAATTCAATGTTATGAGATCGAGTAGCCCTGTAGGGGTATAGAATTCTATATATTGGCCAAAATTCAGACCTGATGTGCAAGGTGACTAGATCACACTTTAGATTGACCATATCGTAGATTTTCATGACAAAATGGTGGTACACATAATAAAAATCAGTTAAACCCAAAATTATAATACAAGTAAAGAAGCTACTCAAGCTTCAGATCACTCTTCTGAAAATTAAGACAAAAGTGTTTAAAAGAGAATAAAGGGAAAGCAGACATACAATAACGATCAACTGATGAAAAAAAATGTAAACCACTTCAATAGAGGTTTCTTTTCTTCATTTGAGGAAGAACGTAATAAATAACATGTCTGTACTTAAATCCCAAAGTATACATGACATCCAAAAACAAATATTATATCAATCAACTACAACCTTTCCCACATTTACAAGTGATGATAGTCAACATTGCACTATGCAGTATCACAACTTATAACCTCCCAGGGGCGATGAACAAATATTTATCTGTTCCTCTGCTTGCCCCCAACTTCCCTTTTGCCCCAGCTTCTTTACTATGATATCCCATCTTTCATTTCGTCATCTCCAGCTGAACTTGTGCACTTTAACTTCTTCTTTCATCTGCAGTGAAACAAAGTTATATTTTTGTCTTTAAATCAATATCTGCTCTCAAATACTCTAGATAATAATTACAGTATGGTAATAGAGGTAAAGCAATAACAATACCTTCATCTTGTTGAATTTCATCCTCTGAACAAACCCTTCATACAACATAACATCTTCACAAGGTCCTCAATCCACACTGTCTCCCCTTGCTTGGAATTGGAAATCGGTACATTCATCTTACTTCCTACAAATAAATGATTCAAAGACTCTGCATAGTAGGACAACCAAGTCTAAAATGAGGCACAAAAGTTATACAAACAATATGTCCGTACACTAAAAGGGAGAAGTGGTTAATAAAATATCAGAAATAGGGACAAGACCCAACCTTCCCCCCCCCCCTTTTCATTAACTCTCAAGCGAGCAACTGCCACTTTCAGCTAGAGTTTCAGGAAAAATGAACGATTGTGGAACATGAATATTTAGAGCCCGAGTCCAAAAACAAAATTTGCCTGAAAGAATAAACTTGTTGGATCATTTGCCCAGTACGGGAAAATAGCACCATGAAAACAAATCCCTATATTAAACATGAGAAATAAATATTGGACCTCTCCTCGAGTACAGAATGGCGCTTCACAAAGAATCACAATTGGATAAAATCATGTGAGGTGCATACCATAGAAAGTATTCAAAAGTCAGCTCTCTGAAACATATAGATATCCAGTCAGGCCACCTACAAGTCAAAAGTGACTTATATTAGCTTGTTGACATACAGAGGGGGGGGATCTGCCTTACTCATAGCCAGATATAGAACAAACATTAGAAGCATAATAGCAAACATAATTGGACACAAGGCATACAAGCTTGGGTAGGAAAAACGAACAGAGCCTTTGTTTTGCAGCTTTCAAAAATCTCAAAAGATCTTATAATTGTCATGTGGCCAATACGACCACAACATAAAGATAAATTGTCACATCCCCTACCCCGATCTGGTGGAGTATGATACTAGTATACTCAGCTCAATAATAAGTGGCTGCTTCCAGTATTTGACTTGCTCACTCTACAAAGACACATATTTACTTTGCTAAAAATTCTCACATATCAACAACTTAGAGCAATCAAAGTGTCTTCACTACTGAAACAATATAGCTATAATTAATTAAGACTTAAGAGAGAAATCTCACTCAATGTATAAGGGATAAACTAATACTACAAGAATCAAACTAATCAAGCATACGTACCCGACTGATAAATTAACATTTCAATTAGAAATATAGTATTACATAAATAAACAAAGCAACATGTGTTGCCAGCACCGCCCACTCCACTCTCGCTGACAAAACATGTCTAATTAGCACATAAGTTTCAATATCCTTATGGTTTTTTTTTATCAGAATATCCTTATGGGTTGTCGTATACTTATAAGTGCACCAGAACTTCGTATACATACATATAATAAGCTTGTAGGATAACTTGCAAAACAATAGGTGCAAGCTCAAAGCAAGAGGAAGCCTACTTTAAAGCATACAATTAGCCACCACCGAAATAGTAATATCTGCCTCACTGACGACAAGTGATGTGTACTATTTTACCAAAATCTCATGATGATGCGTAACATCTCCTAACTCACAATTTTAGCAGAGTTTTAGCCTAGAAAGGACTAAAATCGTCTCTTTCCCCCTAACTTTTGAATTCCTCAACGACAATAAAACTCTGCATATAGCACCCTAAAATTCCAAAAACTCAGTAAATTGTTTTTATCAACAATTCCGAACAAAGTGCGGGACGATGATACCTTGAAAAGAAACCACATTGAGAAAATATAATACAAGAAGAAAAATCAGCTCGCATCTTCCTGTCAATAGATTTGGTTAGGTTTTTGGAGCTAGTTTTACCTTTCTATTTTTGGCAAATTCCCAAAGACAGAAAAAAAGCAGGTTCTGGTGTTTAAGTCCAAGAATATAACGAGGAGTGTCGATCTAAAATCTTTTTTTATCAATACGAATCATAATATCTATTTTACATATATCGATAATAGGAATTAATTACTTTTAATTGCTTTGTTTTACTTTTTAGGCATCTAGCTGAAAATTAACTGACAAATGCTAAGAGGTAAAAGCTACATCCAAAACACACACCTGCAGAGTAACCATAGCAACTCACCGCGTTTTACAAACTGGAAACATTAGTGCAAATTACTATCCCCACATACCTGCTAATACCCCACCACGATCAGATAAGCAAGTCTTCATAGTCAGGGTAATCACTATCATCCAGAACTCGTAGTTGTCATCATCAGACATATAGAACTCATGCTCCAGCTCTTCAAGATGTTCAACATAATCACTGTCATAATCCGTTGTCTGGAAGCTGTAATCACTGGTCGAGTCGAGAGGCCGCTTGATGTCCCTTACCTTGTCTGCACATACCTTCCCCAGACTCCCAGATAGATCGACATGAAAACAAGCTCTAAGGTCAAGGGATTCAAGGCACAAGCAATTATCAAGATGGCTTGCAGGCCTTCATTTGTCATTGCATTTCCTATCAATTGAAGGTGATGAATACAAGGCATGGTTTCTGCTATAGCTAGAGCATCCTCATTATCAGCTCCAGCAGGGTTACATGAACCACTTTCGTTTAGTTTGAATTGAAATGAGACTAGGTTGGGACAGTTCATGCCCACGGATCTTATCATTGAGCTCCTTATCGCACAGAGAGTAAACTCAACTTCTTCCACGAGAGGAAGCTTTTCAAAAGCCCCGCAAAAGGCATCATATGAGAACCCATAGCAAACAACGAATGCGAAGGCATCTGAGGTGGCTCGATCGTTCGGCAATAAGCAACAAGAGCAAATCGTCACAGACATGCTCCAAGGAGATCTCGAGCAAACGGCCACAGCTGCGTTCGAGGACTATATAAACCATCTTCTGATATTCATATATCATGTCCAAATCCCCGATGCACTCAATTGCGGCTTTTGTAAGCAGCGGGATCTTAGCAGGCTTTATGCCAGGACTTGCAAACATACTGCATGTTTTCTAGAATATCACGAGGCGTCAATTTCATCAAGATTGTCGACAAAACATCCCTAGGGAGTTCTTGCCAATTTGGACTCTCTTCACCTCTTCCTGTTGCAGAGGACAGCTCCATAGCAACCGAGATAGGGTTCGTTGGAGATGAAATGTCACTTTTCTTCATTCTAATTTCCAAGTATCGCACTCAGAGGAAGGGGCAACACCGAGTGTCGATTTAAACTCAACAGAGGCAAAATTTACAGAAACTACTCTTTCAAAACGTCCCAAGAAAGCGATTAGGGTTTTTCTTTGTTTATCCTTTTCGGTTTGGAAGATCTGAGCCATGCCGACATGTAGAAGAATGAAGCGGAGGAAAGATTAGAATTGAGTTTAAAATCGAAAACCAGAAAGAAAAATCGCAAGAACAACCTTACCAGTTAGTCTTTAATCTTAATCTGTTGGGAGAAATACTAAGTTCCAGTGATTTACCGATTCAGGGCAGGAATACTAGAACAGAATGAAGATAGGTGCAGAAGATGTATGCTTTGTCTCTATTAGTGTTTGAGCCAGAAGTTCCGGTGATTTATCATTCGTAGAGGCGCAGAGAGAGACAAGGAGAGAATGAAAACTGGCGGACATGAGTTTTGTTTTTCTGTTTTAATTAAGCGTGGAATTGGATGGTGGGTAAGTTTACTATTGTATCCCTCAAAACACCTGACAGAGTATACAATTTACTCATATAGCCTCGGATATCATGCAGTAAATACTAACCATTAGATTTTAAAATAAGTTGATCTAATGGACCAGATTAGCGAAGGTACGTGCCTTCGATCTCCTCCGAAGTCACGAGAGCCGGTCCCGTTTAGTTCGACTTGAAATACTATGTGGAGGAGTATCGAAAGAACAGTTTGTATTATTATTATTATTATTCAGAGAAACATACTCGCTTGTTTTATATGTATACTTACACATATATATACTAACTACGAGACTATATAACTGGTATAATAGTGGTGTTACTTAACACCGTAACTAACATACATAACAGAGGTTAACGGAGGAGGAGTGAATTATAATTTCTACAAGGAGGACGTGTTACCCCCTAGACAAGAGTGGAGAAGAAGATGCGAAGGATTACCACCCACACACGTGGGAGGGGTGGATGGAGGGTATATGAGTAGGCCTGACAAAAAAGTGAAGAAAGGGAATATATGATCCGAAAAATGACATAACATTAACATGTATAGGTAATTAATTTTATATATGAATCTAATTTCGTGCAGTGTTACATATATACATGATTTATTAACGTATATTATACCATATCTTATTTTATATATATCGTGTACACACAAAATACATGTAAAATTATTCGTGTACACATAATTCATGTACACATGTAATTCATGTACTCACGATTAAATTCCGTGTACTTATTTATTTCAATAACTTGTGTAAATATAATGTTTTGGTGTTTCAATTATTTATGTGTTACTTATTTATTTTGTTAATTCGTGTACACACGAATAAATTTTATATGTTTCGTTTCGTTTATTGTTTATCTAGACTTCGTTTTTGTATATAGAATTCCATATACGAAAATATTTTTGTGTCGTATACCGTGTAAATTTCGTGTCGTGTACCGTTTCTATCATTTAGATGATACATACTACAATTCGTCAGGCCTATATATATGAGGGAATGATAGTTTAGAAATTCAATTCGTAAAGGTGTGATTGAAGATGGACCATAAAAGGTGGGGATGGAGTTTTGTGAAGAGTCGGTGCACAAATACTCGCTGTTTCAAGGCGAAATTAGGGCTGGTCTATCATAAAAAAACTACTCAGTCAAGAGTCACAACATTGTCAATTGCTAAGACAATAATACACTATTGCTCAGCTACCTAAAACTAGAAAAAACTAACACACACCTAAAACCTTGCTGATCTACTCGCAAATAGTAGAGAGCATTTTTTTTTTGTTCTAATTTTATAACTAATGAAAAAACACAAGACAACCAGCTCATCACCAAGAACATAAAAATCAAGCTGAGCATGTGACTTGAACATCCAATCTCTGGCTCATCCCAGCATCACACGTACTGTCAGAACCAAGGCTCTTCTCAGACACTTCAAAATTACAGCTTTCCTTTCCGACACACTTGTTAGAAATCAGTTTCACAATATCAGTGGTCTCACAGCTTCCCTTCATGAACGACCCACAACTCCCCTGAGGATCACCGAAGCTGGGAAACTCAACTGCAGAGATGGAGTTGCCCTGACAAGCAAGAGTTACTTTGCTCCCTGCCTCGGCATGGACGCAAGCCTTGCCGACAGTGACAGTCCTGAAATTGAGTGAGGAAGGGTTTCCACCCAATTCCTCGAAGTCGAACAAGACGAGGGTGTTGACGCCATCACGAAAGAATGATCTCGGCACATGGTAGAATCGCTGAGTTGGTTTCCCACAGTTGTAGACGCACTTATTGTTGTTGTATGAACCTCTGTAGTCGCAGGGTTCGAGACTACAGCCATCCTCAGATGCTAAGTAACTTGGCCAGTAACGTCCCAAGTTGTTTCCGTTGACCCAAGCTATCCCCTTGCCCAGACCATGTAGATCAACCACTACGGGATGTTCACCGACTGGAGGCTGGAATGTGGTCTGTTTTTTAAAAAAGTATGAACAAATTCTAAATCAATTACTATATTGTTATTATATAAGAGCAAATGGATGAACATATATTATATGATTACCTTGTACCAAGTCATCATTCTGTTGGTGGGAATATCTGAAGTTCTCCATGGGGATGATACACCTTCAACATCTCGATAGATATATCTTTTTGTTAAGCCCATGTGTTCCGACTCTGTATGACCACTTGTGAGACGACAAATCCTTTGATGATCGTCTCATCTCCTTTTCTACCGATAATCTCAACAGATCCAGCAATTCCATTTGGAATTAAGTCAAACTTTCCTCCATAGTTCTATTAACAGAAAATATAACGAATGTTACTAATGCTTATATAGCTGACCCAATACAATATTATGAACACATAATTAATCTAGCTAGCTAGCTAGCTGTAGGATATAAATCATGATTTTAGCTAGTATACCTGGTAGCCAACTGTTGCACTTAGCAATGAAATGAGATTCTTGCCACGACGTGTGAACTGATTGTTGATCACTCCATATGTAGCCCACTTTGATCCTATATACCAAACAAACCACAAAAATATGCCATACATGTCATCTAATAACTACACTTGTAGTTTTATTAATTAGTAGTATGAATTCAACTATATGATGAGTACCAATATATTTGCCGTTGACAAACGAGTGAATAACTTGTCCAGTTGCATTGATTCTGATCGTCATGTTATTACTCCAGATAGGATCACGTTTATGAAGGTGCAACTCGGTCATGTACCAAAGGTAATCACTGACATCGTTATCTTGCTTTTGGTCAATGATGGTGTCGAGTGTATAGTTAGGTTTGCTGATGTGGTTCATAGTTTTCTCAGGTTTCCAACTCCATTTGAGTGCTGAACTCGTTTGTTGAGGTCTCTCTTCTCCATAATTGAAGTCTGGGCACTCACTTTCGCGGTGTTGTAAGTCACACTTTTACAATCCGAGAGGATGCTCACCGACCAAGCCGGGACAGTGTAGTTGGTGCCATTGTAAGTGAAAGTAGCATCACTACTAGCATTAGCATTGCCGAAGAAACAACTCTGCTTCGTACCAGTAGTGAAAGTTGTGATCTGAAAAGTAAAGTTACATAAGTATAAGGCATTTTCAAAGTAAAAAAGACATGCATGTGATAAGGTTGGGTTTATTTTTCTTATTGGAAACATTTCCATAAACCAGAGGATGCTCTATTGATTTCAATACTTCATGGAGTTGTTTCAAATGTCCCCATTTTGGTTGCTTCAAGTTACCGAGGTGCATCATAGTCATAAGATGTGGTGATGTATGGTCCACCTGCTGTTCTACCAAAATTTGTGCCTCCATGATACTACAAAAGTATGCCAAATTGCATATGATAAGCATACACGGATGATAACATACATACATACATAAGTCAATTGAGGAACACACACACACACATATTGATCTACATACCATGTAGTAGTTTTGGAAAGTGCCACCTGTTTGAAAAAAACGTGCAACTGAAAACGCTAGATCCTCGGCAGTTCTATAAGGATCTTTTGCACCCCAATTCTTGAACCTATATAATTCGTGTTCAAGAGGTATCACATCTATAGATTTTCAAAGTAGTTTAATTTGAAATGTATTATTTAAGTAAGGAAGTTATAAATACCAGCCAGTCCAGTTTTCAGTCCACATCTTAGGACTATTTGGATTGTTTGGAGTGAATTGGTCACAGTACCATCCGTTGCAAGTGTTGATCTACAACAAGTAGCCAAATAAACAAGCCCTCAGATAGTTATTTTGTTTTGCATGCACTACAATAACAAAATTCATCTTATCAAGTTAAGTTATACATTATGTTATAATACCATAGGTTGGGGAGCGTCACTTTGTTGACACATGATCCATGGAACTCCGATATCTTGTGATACAGCCATGTCGGCGCACCAATCCACATATGCCTTCCCTGCTTCTCCATAAGTTGACATTACGTTTCCGTACTCATTTTCAATCTATTTATGTCGTGTACAATTACAAGATTGATCAATGAACTAATCGTAATGAATTCTTAAAAATTAAACACAACTAACTAGAAGAAGTCATATTTATTATCATTTGATTGAAAAAAAATATATAACAAAAATAAGTTAACCTGAGCAAGGATGATAGGGCCTCCTTGTGAAGCAAAAAGTTTCTCTTTTTTCACCATGTCCACTATCAATGTGGTGAAGTTTTTCATCTCTTGCTGCATAATTTAACACATATTTCATAATATAAATTACAAAGCTTACAGGACATTAACAAAAGTGATCAATTGTGCATTCTATATAAGATACGATTATATTACCATGAAAACTTTATTGATTGTTCGTAGCTCGATACCAGGCATATTGTGTAACCATATAGGAAAACCCCTGAAAAATATATAACACAATAATATAAGTATCAGTTTTAAGGTAATCAATAAATATTATAATGAGACGACAAAATTGAATAAGCATACATATATAATGCAAACAACTAGAACTAGTTTCACACAATCAAAATTACCCATAGTTCCACTCAGCACAAACATAAGGTCCGATACGCAGAACACCATAAAGACCAGCTTGTTGGATGGTTTTAAGGAACCTAATCAGATCATTTCTACCACTAAAATCATACTGCCTACGAAGTGGCTCATGAGCATTCCAGAAAACATATGTTTCAATGGCATCAAGACCACCCTCTTTTGCTTTCTTGATCAAATCTGGCCACATCTGTAATGAGCATAGAAACATGTCGATAACATTCAGTTAATGGTAAAACTTGTAAACGTTAAACATAGTGTTGGTTATCCTGCTCGATAAAGGAAGTAAGGATCAAAAGTCACCTCAGGTGTGCTGGAGGATAGTGGATTGACCCGGATAGAAGAATTCGACGTTGGCCATCTATGATGATAGCTCGACCATCATGAGTTACATTGGTAGCTGAAACTTGAACAACCCAACAAAATGAAAAGGGGATCAGGAAAGATGAAGAGGAAGCCATTGTTGGATAGGAGGTACTATAGAAGACTGAAAAGAGTGAGATGTTATCTATCGCAAAAACCCTTGGGTATATATAGGATGAGTTGGATATAACAATAGCCGTATAACTAGATAACTATGCAGAAAATTCTTAAAATGCTTATGAGTTTTGACTTTTCCTTCTCCATTTTGCAACTGATAATTCAAATTATCTGTTATTATGACAATAAACTTATTTGACTGCTTCTCTTTCTCCTTTAGAATCGAACTGTTTTGATCTAATCTCTTTTTTACATTTCGGTCTTATTTCAATAAATATTTCCATGAAGCGTTTTCCATAGGTGATTTTCTTGACATCAACTACTAATTAATAGTACTGAATTTATAGAAACGGTGCAACATAAATTTTGGTCTATTAAGTGAGAGATCAAATTGGGGAATGAGGATAAAGTAAGGAGATACGTATTACTATCAGCACTCTCAACATGAATCAATAGTTAGCTCAGCTCGATATATTTATTTTTTTCGCAAACACAGCTCGATATATTAATTAGCCTCTCTTACTACGATTCTTTCAAAGTAGAGTAACATGTTAAACTCAAATATCCTTCTTTTTCTTTCGTCTTTCTACTTTCACTTTTGGGTCAATATTTAGACAGCATATTACACACTTCTGATGATAGTTAAACAATCCCCTTAGTACATAACTCGTTTTTTCCCTGTTTTTAGACCTACATCTCTCACACAATCATACTACCAATTATTTAAATTAGGCCTAGGTCTCTCTATGGCAAATCCAATCACATGCAACAGTGAATATTTTCTTATTTTCAACTTTAGTTTTACTCCATATCTCTTTCCAAATAAGTTATCAACAAACAAACTTTTATATCCCAGGCCCAGTAGATATTATGATACACCCAGTACAATTAGTATGCGAATACATGTCTGAGCCCATATGTACAAACTTATATATATGTCTATGTACTAGAGACATTACTAACGAATGAATGAGATAGATATTTTACATCACTATAATCTCTATTCTATCATGGTATTAGAGCCCTTTATCGCTTGAGGCCGTTCTCTTTTCAATCTAGATCTGAAACTACATATTTTTTTCACTTCTTCTCTTTGTTGTCGATAAGAATGAACTGAGATTAAGAAGAATCATAACTTGAGGAGTTAAAAGATTAACTTATTTACTAAGGGAACGATTTTAAGTCGTTCATTGTGTGTGAACTACGTTTGTTCATATGTGGCTTGTTGTTTATTGCACTTCTATTTATGTCGTGTATCTAATCAACTTCATGCTATCGACAATTAGTCGTCGTAGCCCCGTTAGCTTGGGGGCTATAAGGGAATCGTACCAGCAAAGGTGCTGACCCCCTCGGGGGCAACTGTTTAAATTTTGCAGGTGAATGACAGAAGATGACCGTCCTGAGAGTAGGATCGGGTAGAAGTACTCGGGTTGTTTTACTTTTGTTACACGAGTTGTGCATGTACACTCGTTTAGTAAATGGATGAGATGTTAGTAAGATGTATAACGATAGGAAGTACCTTGTATTGAGAATATGTAATTGGTTAAGGTTAAGTATACACTATTGTTCGGTATATTCGGGTCCATCAGACCGTAGCTAGATCTTGGAGTATTTAGTATGTCTAGTTAGTCACGTGGGTGACTAACAGCGGTAACACCAGTCGTTGTAGGAATTCCACTGTAATGTTGATATATGTACATGGAGGTTTATGGGTGACTGCCAGTTTATGAGTTGGGGTGTTACAAAAAGTGGTATCAGCTACGCTCTGATGACTAGAATTACCAAACTTAGGAGGATACCAAGTTAGAGTTTGAGTTATGGGTTAAGGGTTGAGAGATAGTGCGAGAGGCGCGTTAGTTAGGACTTCCCGGTGTTTACCAGATATCTATAATACCTAAACCCGCCCTCCACTTCCCTAACTTTGAGTACGGGGAACAAACGCCAGAGAGAAGAAAGCCTTCTCTTACTTGGGGAAACCTGATCTGGCAGTTAGTTAACATTAAGCAATACGAGGAACACATCGTTGTACAACAGTTTACGAAAACTTGGAGGTTTTAATTGGAGCACAATGATAAAACCAGCGCTGCCAACGGAATTGTACCAATAAGAGAATGGTAATTACCGGCAACATGGGTCGACATGCTACGCAGTCGAAATAACCTGCCATACCAATAATAAGAAAAGCACTACGAGTGCATTGGAGAGGAAACGAGAAGCGACATGAGTACCGGACAGCGGTCCGAAAGAGCATAGCAGTGGGATAATACGTAGCATGAGAATTAAGACTACCGGAAGGTCCAGTTTGAAACGGGAACTCCAAACCCCATACAATGAGAAAGGTTACAAAACCTGACCGACATAGCGCAGGTGACGATGAAGACACATACAAACTGTATACCAGAACAGGACTACGATGTAGTGCCTAGAGGAGAATCAGTACTTAGTAACCCCGACACAATGTGTGGAAACGACCGGAGCGAGGATTAAGGCATAAGTAAATAACAAGGGGTTCCCTCAAAAAGAGGAACGCCCTGATGAGTGACTATACTGTCAAAACAACTAGGAACTGCTAGGTGGTCAGTTATCCAAAACGAAAGAACATCAAAGGAGTCCCAGGGACTACCAACTACATGGAGCTTTAGAGAAAGTACCATTACCGATGTACGCAGTACCGATAGCCCATCTTGCATGGCGCACTTGCCATAGCAAGTGCTACCACGATAAAGCTCTACGGGAAGCCATCATGACAGGATTGCAGAATGCTACAATGATAACATATATTTATACTGGATTGCAAATCCTTAAGAACTGGATAATGAGACCTCGGAAGGGCCTGACGGCCTGACCATGACGAACTAAGTCGACGCACCAGTCAACAAGGAGCTGGACTTGGTCAGAATACCAAACGAAGTAACCATCGGCAACGAAAAAAAAACTGCTTCCACAACAAACAACCGACACTACAGGTAAGGACATTAATCCCACACCAATCCCGAACCTCGAAGAGAAGAACCGAAGATACCGCTCAACAATTCGAGCAGAACCCTACATGAGTAATAACCTACAAGGAATATGTTACGAGATGGAATGAAGACAGTTGATGAAATGATTTTCAACAGGAACGGGATAGAACTCCCGGGATAACCACTAAGAATACCAAAAACAATATTCTTCATTGAAGATGTTGGTACACCCTGGAAACAGGGACAGAGGAAATAAACTTAAGCAACGACCTACCAAGGATCAAAGACGTACAATCCAATAGAGGAAAGCTCAAAGGACTACACCACAAGGTTGGTATAGTTGAGCAGAACAAAACCCAATACTACATTTAATATGTAACCTAACGGTTGAGAGAATTCAAAGAACCATATAAACTTATAAGGATAACCTATGGATGAATAAGAGTACAGTAGTGAACCGAGCACCAGTTTCCACTTAAGAAAATTAAGCACTAAGAGCCTACGAGCCAAGGATGTTAACCACATCAAAGCCCGAGGCGCAAGAAGGCGTAAGAGGGCTTATTTAAGCCATGAACGAAAGACAATTCGTAGATATGAGTGGTCACGAAACCTATAATTTAATCGTGGAGGAATTGCCAGAATGGGCACCAATGAGAACATTGAGAACATACTATGGACAAGGACAGAGAACAAACCACTCCTTTTAGGGTGGGGATACCTCTCCTTGTTGTGAGGCCATGAGTGGGAATAAACCCCTCAAAAAAAGGGGCTTTCACTTATTAGAGATAGAGTACTCTTTTATTAGAGAATGGAAACCGTAAACCCTGAAATTACCTTAGAACATTCCAGTTACACATAAATAATAAGGAAGGCTGCATAGACAGACCTCATGTCCAACACCCAAGATTTAGGAATCAGTAATCGTTAGAGATAAACGTTGTGAGTGCACAATATGGCACGTCAAGTGACCAATGCTCAGAAGAGCTTGTGACTCAATGGATGAATTCTTCTGTAACCAGTTAGATTACTTGGTAAATAACATCATAAATGATGGAAGTATGTGAGAGAGATTAACCTACTTACGAACCCGAAATTGAAACAAAACGCCTTCACATTAAGAGGTAGCAATATTACGACATGGTACGGCAACCGCCATATAACCGAAATTAGAGAACTCCCAGTGTGTTTACACTAAGAAAGGATAGAATATAAGATAAGACGTTAGAATAAATGATAGAGGAGTTGTACCATCAATGGGCAACAGAATAAAGGCGAGCTACCATGGTAGCAGAAACCATAGAACAGTACTGATATAAATGGATTAAGTCATGGTGCGTAGTAAAGCGACCATCGTGTATAAACGGTCAAATATTGACACAAAGACAATTAGATCTATGAGCTAAGACCGATATAAGTAAGGAAATAAGGTGGTAGACGAACTGTGCATTAACGCCAGTGATTTAGACCATGTGATGAAAGATTTCACAGGAAGCACACTACCCATTCCTTAAGGAACTGGAAGTGCATTCCTAGTAGATCAAACATAAGAAGCAAGATAAGAGGCTCTATTGAAAGAGACCTCAATTACTAAGAGATCGAGTCAGTACCGAATACAGAAAAGAACTAGAACATACCACATCTAGGAACACAGTAAATGGATTTCCCTTTATTAAGTTCAAGAAGAACAATAAGTGTTATCATGGAATGATGAAAGAGGAGATCGACAATAGGATACTTCATAATTAGCAATAGCTAAACATGTGATGAACACTACGAGTATACTAAAACGAGATGTGGGACGACTGCACCCCACAGGGGCTTGCAGTCCTGACAGACTCATTTATGAGTTAGTCGGGTAAGTAGTAATGTACCAGTAAGGTACCCCATGCATGTAAACGAGTGGTGTAAGGAACACGAGAAGTAGTCGATTCAGTACCACGGTCAACGACGCAAGATCAAACAAGAGCAGCTACTACCACAAACAGTTGAAGAAAGGAACTCACTTGAGCCAATGACACAAAGGAATCACATAACTCATTTCAGACAGAAAATAATTAAGAATTATGAAGTGCGAAGAGCACGGATTATTAAGAGCAGACATTGACATGTCTAAAAAAATGCTAGAGAAAACTGTAAAGCGCAATAAGCACTAAACAAACATTTTAGATTAAGAATCATCCTCAGACCAAAGGTCAGTTGGAAATAATAATTTAGACACTTTAGAGAACACTAAGAGGATGAATATCAGATCTTCAGGGAGACTAGATAGATGAGCTACAACTCAATAAGGCCGTGTATAATAAAAGACAACACGTTTCCATTGAGAAACCAATATTCCTAAACTGTAAAGAGACAGAAGGAGATACAATACAAAAAAGGATAAGAAAGGCAAACTAAGCCTAAGGTTATCAGAGTCGCGCAGCGGAAGCTAGCAGACTGGTACCTTAAAAGTTTCATATACCCAATGAACGGGAATGGAATGATGTACCACACATCTCCCAATTGAACAAATATACGACTTATCGACCGAATACTTGAGAACCTTTGAGGCTAAACCTGAACACATTAGAGAGACTGGTATAAATACTGATAAGAGTCCTCGATACAAAGACTAAGCCATTAACATGGTTAAGACCCTCTGATCGAATCATAAGTGAGATAGACTACATGGAAGCCAGAGTGCTTCATAAGACCTAGACATCTTGAACCTATGTCCAAGGATGATATAATGTCGATTACGTGGGCGTAATCCATTTTAAGGGGGGTAGGAGAGAAAAAGCGCTTAGCGTATGTTTATGTACTGAGTACGTAAACTACGGTGTGCATAGCACAAAAGAATTTGAGAATTGTTTTACATATACATATGTATATATTCTGAGATTAATTATGGTTATTGCACACAGAAGATGCGAATACCATACGTATTAAGTACCTATCTTGTTAACTCCGGTGTGAGTACAAGTTAAGAGAATTAGTGAAGAAAATTAAAGAGACCTATGGAATATATGAGATATGAGTCGGTATGAAACTATATGTGAGATAAGAATAAGATAACACTATGAGATATTATTCGATATGAGTATGAGGTAGGAAATAGTAATGCTATGAGGTAAGAACTAGTAAGAGACGAATATAGAACTTAGTAGGAATTAAAGTCCTAAGGTAAGTACTAAGAGGTGAACTGGGAATGATTGATGGACTGAGTCCACACCTGGGAGATGTATTGATTATGATTAGAAGAACTAAAAGATAGAAAATTGGACATGAGTGAATTATTTGATGTTTGAAAATGACGTGGGAGGTGGAACTTGATTTTCTAGGGATCAAGGGAAACCGAACACAAATTGGGGTGGAAGGATAGTTCAACATTGATGCTGATCACATCAGGGTCGAATGATTCCTGAAACTCCCTGTAAGTGGTCACAATTAAATCACACTAAGGATAGAGGCATTAGAATAAAACGGAATTGGAGTTGATTGTATTTTCAAATAGAGGGAATTATCCCTCACTTTACCTCATAAAAAGGACTTCTTTTTTACTGAGTCTCGCCCATGAAGTCGAGGACGCATGAGCCTTTGTCTCTGGACCGGTGACATGGGGAGAATAGAGTAGTTTTGTATTCTTGCTCATGAAGTCGAGGACGAATGTGCCTTTGTCTTCGAACCGGTGACATGAGAGAATACGACAAAGTTATATGACTGTTTTAATCTTCCAAAGGACTGCAGACCAGAGAGCGTAAGTGTCCAATAGTCGGAACCGACGGGCGATATCTTGCATTACTCGCTCATGAAGCCGGGGACCTGTGAGCCTTCGTCTTCTAACCGGTAACATGGGGAGGATGCAACAAAGGGAATTTTGAGTGCTATACATGCTTAAGCATGTTGCGTGATATTTGAGTATAAGTGTATGACAGACCTAATGAGTCTGTAAGGTTAAATATATATAAGCATGATATATATATGATCCATGAAATGAGGTAAGCCATGTATTCTAATGAAATAAGATGCATGGGAACTTTGGGGACAAAGTTCATTTAAGGGGGGTATATTGAAATACCCCAAACCTAAGTATGATAATTAAACATAAATTTATGATATAATAAGGTTAAAACATGCCTTGGAAACATTGGTATACAATTTAAACCAAAGAAAACACAAGGAAACACCATAAAGTCAATTTAAGCAAAAACATGCTCTAGACTTGGTGTAAGTTTGATTAGGACCCAAATGTCATTATTAGACCTTATTAACATGCTAATGGACATGTTAAATCAATTAACAAAGAAAACCAAGCTTAAAAACAAGTTAGAACACAAATTATGCTTTAAGGAGCCTTAAAGCACATTTTTTAAAAATTGTCTTAGAAATGGGTTTTGAGTGGCTAAATGCCCATGATTACATATTAATCAACATGTGTACTAATTAGTATCACATTAGGAAGCCTAAATCAATGAGAAACCAAAAATTTCACAAATTTGTGCACTAATTATGAATAGTGCCCAAATAGTGCCCAATTTAGACTTTAGTCAACTTTGCTTAATTAATTGGTCAAGATAGGCCATAAATATCTCCATTAAGAGAGGGGGGTGGTTTTTAGAGGTGATGAGTCACCATAAGACTTCATCCAACTAAAGAAAGAAGAAGAAAATAAAGTAGAAGTACTATTTGCTTTATAAGATAAATATTTCACAAATACACTCTCTCACCTCATTTCTCTTCATTTCCCTCATCTTCCACCGTATTATTCTACTCTATCCCAGTGTAAAACCGTTCATGCTACAGCTCTCACACTTCTTCATCTTCATTCACTTGCCTAGTACACTACAAAGCTCCAAATGCAAAACTAAGAGCATATTTATGATAGTTGAGTCAAGACCTTCAATTCCTTCTTTTCAAATCTCCAAAATATCATGGTTGATTTTATGAAGAAACTCCATTTAAGAGCTTTATTTGAAGATAAATATTCAGTTTTAAGAGCTCCTTTACATTCTCTTTCATTCAAGGTAAGAAAAGCTTGAAAAATCCAAGTTTTCACCATTTTTCCTTAATGTCCGAAAATGAATCCTCATGGAACTTGTTTTAATCCTTGAATTAGCCTTTTTTTAACCTCCAAGAGACTATAAGAAGTCTTGCCTAGGTTCATTATCAAAGCCCATTCCAAATTTCAAAGGTAATCATCCATTTAGTGCTTTAAAGCAATTCTCGTAAACCTAGAAAAGATTTCCATGAGTCTAGGTATGTTCCTTAGCACTCATTACCTTATTTGAATGTTGATTAGAAGCTTAGAAAGGGAACTAAAAGTCCTTTCCGAAAATCAGTCAAGAAAACCAAAGGAAAGGAGAAAGGAAAACGCTTGGAAAACATAAGGTAAATGACTTACCTTGGGGTGGTTTAATGTCTTAATGAATGGTGTTTATATAGATACCAAATGTAGCTTAAAGCTTACATTATATAATGGGTTATAAAACCTAGGAAAAGAATATGAACAAGCTTATGAACTTGTGATTAAGGAGCCAATGGTATATGAGTTAGTAAGATAAGCATAAGATGGATTTTAAGAGCATTATAACTACTATGAGATTGATGGGTGTAATTGCAAGTTAAAGGCTATTATTGTAGACACCAAAAATTCACACCCGTTTTATATTGAAACAAAAATACAAAAATAAACATGATTTTAGAAATAAGGTGGTCGTCCCCGTTTTCAATCAAAGGGGAATTTCTTTCTCCCGACATTTAAATTTCACATTCCTAGGGAAAAGGAGCACAAGATTTTTATTATAATTCGTTTTAACCTATTTCATTTTGTATACTTATTTTGTTGCTTTTGTTTTAAAATATTTCACTGTTTTGTTTTTACTTTGTATTATTTTATGTACTCGATTGATTCATACTTTTTTATTTATTTATTATTTCCTTTTGACTTTCTCATTGTTTTATCATCACCATTTCTATCATTTGTTGTGACTTTTACTACTATTATTTTATCTATTTATTTTATGCGTTTTATCTCCATTTCACGGGCATTATTTTTCATCATTCCATGTCACTAGTAGAAAAAATGTTTTTAACCACGGTTATTTTGCCTATATACCACGGTTAGGAACCGTGGTTTATGCTCGCGTCGTATATTTACAAATATCGATATACGACAGTTCGTAACCGTCGTTTAAAAGTGGTACTATATACCACGGTTTCCTATGACCGTCGTTTAAGACCGTTTTCGGACGCGGTCTCACTGATTTTATACAACGGTTAAGGTCTGAACCGTGGTATAAAGTACCTTTTATACGATGGTTAACTCCTGAACCGTGGTATAAAGTGCTTTTATACAACGGTTATTCCTACAACCGTGGTATATAATGTATAAAATCAACGAATAAACCACGGTTATACATATAACCGTGGCTTATAGTCTATGAACTTTTTTCCAAATCGCCGGCGATTTAGAAGCGCCGCCTTCACAGATCTCAACAGAGCACAGACACGAGAGAAGAGGCCAGAACATGTATGTTCCTTGTTTGCGATTTAGTTAGTATGTTCCTTGTTCACGGTGGGTTGCAAAATTACCGTGAAAGAGAATGGATGAGGCGTAGACCATGTTCCTTGTTCGCCGGTTAGGGTTGGGAAAATTACAGTGAGTGGAGATGAGGAAGGCGCGGAGCATGTGTTCCTTGTTCGCAAGTGTAAGCTGCAAGAGAATGAGAGAGAATGAAGAAGAGTTGCAAGAGAAAACAAGACAATGAGAGTAAGTGTTCCTTGTTCGCATGTGTTCGCGCGGTGTGGGTTGCAAAAAATTACAGTGAAAACAAGAGAATTACCGTGAAAACAAGAGATGAGAGAAGTCGGAGCATGTTCCTTGTTTGCCAATATGGGTTGCAAAATTACCGTGAGGTTGAAGAGAATGAAGAAGAGTTGCAGAGCGTCTGTTTGGGTTCCAAAATTACCGTGAGAGAATTTATATAAGAGAATAGAGAGAAAGAGCCGCGTTAATTTGGGCCGAAAATTGAAATTCCCGCTTAGACTATATACCACGGTTCACCAAAAAACCATGGTTTAATATATTAAGATGTGCAATATAAATGACGGTTGCCGAGGAACTGTCGTATATAAGGTACTTATATACGACGGTTGCCGAGGAACCGTCGTATATAAGTACCTTATATATGACGGTTCTCCAATAACCGTGGTATATTCACTATGGCGTGTACCTTATATGACGGCTGCCCTGAAAACCGTGGTATATAAGTAACTTATATACGACGGTTCTTTAAAAACCGTGGTATATTCACTCTGGCGTGTACCTTAAATGACGGTTTCCCTGAAAACCATGGTTTATAAACTTTAAACCACGGTTTTTCATTTAACCGTGGTTTAAACGCCGTCATTAAAAATCTTTTTTCTACTAGTGTGTACATGTGCCTTTCTTTTTATTTATATCTCATTACGTTTTTAGTCCTATTTTAATTGTATTCCATAATTTCATGCCTTTAGATTAATCTCCTCATATTTCATCGCATACTTTCTTTTGGATTCGTAGCTTTTTAGAAGAGTTATCTAGTCGAAATTATAGTTCTTGTAATATTTCTACCGTGGATTAGACCTGGCAATTTAGGCCCAACCTGAACCCAACCCATACTTTTACGGGTTAGGGTCTTGATTACCGACCCATTTATTTTTTGGGTTGGGTTAGGGTAATAAGCTAATTTTGTGGGTTGGGTTAGGGTAGAGATCTAAACCCATGACCCAACCCGAAACCCAAATAAATATATTTGTTAATAATAAAAAATAAAAATATTAATTTATATATATAATATATATATATATATCATTTTCAGATCAAACTATACCTTAGCCTTAATCCCAAGTGCAGTTGTACTATCCAACCTTTAATAATATCACACAATCTTAATTAAGCAAACGGCCCAACCAGCTGTATATCAAACAAAGGGCCCAAATAGAGCTTAAAGTAATGTTGAAAACCCTAATGCTCTTGTCTTACAGACTCACATCCATCTTTATTCTCTAACCCGTTGTTCACCCAATGTTTGTTTTTCTTATTCTCATTGCCATTACGTTCTTGAGAATATAGGTATTTTTAAATAATCTAGAAGGATGAAAAAAGTAGGTGATATCTAATTTTTATAAGATCTTGATTATAGACCTCTTAGTGAATTCTGAAGTCAACAATGCAGATTGAGTGTTGTACTGCATAAAAGTTCCTCAACTGTAAGTAACTATTAAGTGATTGTGGTAGTACTTTTCTCAGGCATGAGCACTCAGTTTAAATGAGTGTAATCATTTTAAAACTATCATTCATAGTTTGAGGCTTTGAGCACTTGGTTTTAAATTATTCTAACTTTAAAAAGATTTGTCTTTAGTTTATTTCTCTAATGCATGAAGATTTTCCTTTTCGTCCCTTTATTTATAAGAGCATTAAGATCATGTGCAAAACTAGATAGGATTCATCCTCAACAGAGGCTGAGTTCTAGGCTCAGATTGATAAAAATAAACTTATAGAAAAAAGTAGGAGTTATTCTATTCATGGAAAATTGGTGTAGTACTTTAGATTCTTCGCATAACATGCAATTTGTTAAAAGTTAGGTCGATCAAGCAAAGATTACATCTCTTCCTTTTATTCCATCCTAATAAGTGTGCTAGCTAGCACTGGATTTTTTTTATTAATTTCCTCTTAATCCATCTAAATTATTGTATGCTTAAAAAATGGGTTGGGTGGGTTGGGTTAGGGTTGAAGGATTTTAAATGGGTTGGGTTAGGGTCATGATTTTGTGATCCATCCATTTTTGGGTTGGGTTGGGTTAGGTTGATGATATTTTAAATGGGTTGGGTTAGGGTTGATATCAACCCGACCCATCGACCCAAATTGTCAGGTCTACCGTGGATATACTGAATTCTGGCTTAACTCAACTGGTTAATCTGTCTGGTTGGGAACCCACAAGTCTCGTGTTTGAATCCCAGCCTGGGCACTACTGCCTTTTATTTTCCTCTCAACTCCGATTAGATTTAGTTAATAAACCCTTGCATAAGCATACCGAATGTTGTCGTAGTGTAGTTGGATGAGGACACCGGTGGGGAGGGCGAGAACCCGAGTTCGAAACTCGGTACTAGTGTTTAGCCTTGTTTTTTATTTTAGTTGTTGGCTCCTTTCCCTCCTTTGGTCGGCCCAGACACATCACAAGGGACCCAAAATCAAAATCCAGCCCAAATGAAACCCTAGTTTGACATCTGTATACTCTCCCATTATAAAACCTTAAAACCTTACAGTATACCCACGTTTTACCCAACAAAGCAGTAATCCCGATTCTCATTCCTTGTGTCTGTCTGGTTCCTTGTTTCGTTGCGATTCCCAGTTCAAACTTCCAAAACCCAGAGAAAACTTCTTCATCATCTCCGAAGCATTCCTTTACCTTCGAACCTCCATCAACGCCCCATTATCCTTTTCGATCGCCATCTTTGAACTCCCATCCTCAACGCTCCACACATCGTCGTTCATCAGAAGTCTTGCCTACCCCCCGACTTCGCTCTGTTCTTTTACTCTCGTTACATTCAGACGCGGAGTAAGTGGTGTTTGTCTTCGTTCATTTCTTCGAGTTGATTCTCGAAATGCCTTCTCAACCATTTCTGCCATTTCTAATGTTCACTGTAATTCCCGAACATATTTGGTGCCTGTTTTTTTTTTTTTGCTTCTCATTTCGATCGTCGATTTCGTAAAGAGTATCTCAGATTTGCGCACATTTCCTTTTGTATTATTCTTTGTTTATTCTGCCAAATGAACCAAGACCGGTGATGGTTAGAGGAAACTTAACTCTATCAGGACTTTTGTCTCGAAAATGAGTCTATTCGCATATTCTCTCCTTTATTCAACATTCGTTTTCTCTACACTGCTATCTCGTTTCTTTTATGCCCTAAAACCCATGATTCTTGCTGTGCATGTCATCATAGACGAGATTCAAGTCATTCGGTATGCTCATTCTTGTTTCTATCTGCTATTTATCTTCACCAGTTCACTTAATTTGCGAATTTGTTTTAGTATTTGCACATATACCTCCATTTTCTATTTAAATGCTACTTCGATTTCCATCGGACAAGCCGATAAACATTGGGTTTTCGCAATTTTGTTTCAACCTCAGAAATAAGTTCACACCGGTTTATCCTTTTGATGTTAGTGGATAATACGACTCGGTCTGAATTTTGTTTGAAGCATCGACGCGATAAAATCTGTTCAGATAGCTATCCCGTTCTGTTTCCATAAAATTGGTATGAACTCAATACTAGATGGCTCATACGAATCTTAGTTTGAGTTTCAAAGCGCTTTTGTTATCAGGTTTGGTATAGAAGTCGGTCTGGACTCTCATAATAATCCGACTCTTGTTAATCTATTTATCTGCTAGGTAATGCAAGTTAACCAAGGATTTACTGGTTATGCATTCTCTCCTTGTCTCAGAAAAATCCTTGAATCTCACACCCTGCAGTCGATATGCGATTGGAAGAGCTCATGCCGTAGTATAACCTCATTTTCCTTCTGTTATATTTGGTTTCACTATTTACATTTTCTGTTCATGGATTTCCTTGTTTACTGACTCCTCGGGTTCATTTTTGTCTACTGATGATTCGAAAGCAGACCCACCCACTAGGAATTGATGTTGCAAGAGTGAAGTTGTATCTCTAAACCTTCCTCTGTGCCAATCAGAATTTTGTTCAAAACTGTGTGAATGAACTTTCAATTGTTGTTTTTTGCTTTTGTTTCAATTTTATGTTTATTGTCTTGCAGGGAGTCCATATCTCCATTCCCGGTATTTCACTCAGAACTGAAAACCTGTCAAATATGATGATTGATGCATGTTTGTATGTTGTAACCCATGTCTGTTCTCTATTGAATTTGTTCTCTATTTCTTATTTGGGAAAAGAAGCTACACTGCATCCCTATTTTGGTTAAACCAAATCCATGCGAGCATGTTTACCTATTTCAGATTAGCCTAGACTAAGTGGAGTTTTAGTTTATTGTTTATTTCAGAGCTCGTTTCAGTTTTACATGCTTTGCTTTGTTTTCTGTCTACTTATTCCTGCTGGATTAGCTCTCTTGCTTGCGAACCCTTGCATGGTGTTATGCCCAAAATTTTGACCCCCTGGGTTAGAGTCTACGGGGTGCTGGTGTTGTGAGGGGCATTTTAATCAATAGTTTAGGGATTCCGGCTCGATCAGCGCATTCCATGGCATGGGGAACAGCTTCGTCATTCTCAGGGGCGTTTTGGTAATCTTTAAAGGCTCCTGAGACCCCCTATAAGCTTTCTCTCTCCTCCAAAGGGTGCCCAAATCAACTTGAAATGCTTTGATACTTTAACCCATGATAGAGGATGACATTCTAAGCATAATGGCGTTGGAATTTTGATTTTTCGAGTTTCCAATAATTTTCTAGCAATTTCTGACTGAATCTGACAAGAAATTCAATTTAAAAATATTCCAACATTTAAAAAATCCGATTCCACTTCAGAAAATTCATAATTTCCATCCTTGACACGTGGTTAAAATTTCACAGCAAAATTCCTTTGGGAAGTCACTTAACTAAAATATCGAAAAATCTTACTTTTACTAGATTCTCTTTATCTTTAAGAAAGTCTATATAAGGGGATAGGTTTTTGGATAAAATCAGAACTTCATATGCTCAAGAACCCTAGAGAGTCAGAAAACACAGTCTCCTCTCTCTCTCTCACGTTTTCCAACACCCGGCCACCCAAATCATACCGAAAATCCCCCGAAATCACTATCTAAACACGTTTTCCAATCCCCAAAGCATCAATAGTCATCAAAACCCCACAAAAACACCACCAAGACGTGAAGAACAGCAAGAAAAACCAACAACCAGAAGCTTGGTTCGAAATCCTTCCGGGTCTGCCATCAACGAGGCACTCGACGAATCCCGGTGTGAAGAATCATCTTGAATTCGAAGGTAAAACAGGTTACCACTCTACTTTTCTAATTCCCCACGACCTTATTAACCCTCTGTCAAATTTTGGGCTCAAACTAACCTTCGTACGCTTCTGTATTGCTATTTGTGTAAGCTTCTGTCCAATAACTTGTTTACTAAGTTTTGTGCTTAATTCGAACTCAAATTGAAAACTTTCAATCACTAACGTTTTGTACATCTTTCAGGCTACACACCCATAAAATTTGAGCCAAAAACACCTTCGGGAACAGCCTTAACGCCGCCGTCCGAGGGCGGTCCGCACCCACGGACGTCATGTCCGGGGTCCCGGACTCCTTGTCCGTAAGCCCGGACGCCCACGGACGGCGGCGGGATTTTTAAATTTTAAAAATTTAGGTTTTCTAATAATGTCCAGGCCCACGGACAGCCTGTCTGTGGCCCCGGACTTCATAATTTTCTGTTTTCTGTTTAATTCGACTTTTATTTTCATATAGGTTAACTGTGGTCCGTGGTCTCGGACATTAGGTCCGTGGCTACGGACGGAAACAAAGTTTGACCTAATTCTGCCTCCGAAACCCTAGTTTAGGTCATTTTAATTCCCACTTTAATTCTCTGTCAAAAAAAATGCTAAAAAACATAAAAAAACAGAAGCTCGCGCACTTAGGTTAAAACGACTCGTAATAAGCCGTAAATAAACCAAGTTGAGGAAAAACGACCTAGGAAGGGTAATGAAAGTAATTGAACCCTAATTAAGTCGAATATCAAGCCCCCGAACCTGAACTCTCCTTTCCTAATTTGATCTAGGTTAAAATTAGGTGGCGACTCACAATAGGTTCCAGTGAGCTAGCTTAGGTTTTAATAATTATTGTTATATGACATAGTTATTAATCTTAGGCTATAAGTGGACCTAAAACCCGATTAGATCCCAATCATGTTAATCCACATAGGATAGGGTTTAAAATCGAGGCTCACAGACTGGCGACTCCGCTGGGGACTACTTCTTAATTTTAACTTGTTTAATTTTAAGAAAGAGGGCTTAACTCGAAAATGTTTATTTATGGCTTCATTACATTGTTTGTTTACTTTCGTGTGCACTTTAATTTATGTACCTTTGCATCATATGAGAGCGAGGGTCCACGCAAACCGATTTCACCCCGGGACCCGTTTGAGGGTCCCCTGTCAGGGACTCACACCTTTTAGGTGATGTGAATAAGCGGGGGAAAAGAGGAGGATGTCGTCTAACCACATCCCCTTAATACCTGGGCTTTAGCCCCAAGCGTTTTCCTGGCAGTGTCCTTACCTAGCCCATTGTTTGGTCAGTCAAAGACCCGACCGTAGACGCACACCTTCAGGTGATGTGAAAAAAGTGGGGAAACCCAAAGAGAATAGCGTGCAAGCCCTATTCCTTTGTGGTGACCTGGGCCCATGCCCCAAGCACCTCTCCGGATCGATCCTTACCCGAATTGGATAAGCGTCAGGTGAGGACATGTTGAATTTGTGTGGGCCTTGTCTGCTTGTATGATTGGCCCACTGCCCAGCCTAGAAATTGATAGGAACTTCTCCTACGTCAACCTAGCCCAACCCGAATCGGCAGCACTATTTGTTTGCGGCCCAGAGGCCCTGTCTGGTTTAATATGTGAGTCGTTTGGGCTTTGGCCCAAAAGCCTAGACTTAGGTGATTACACTTTCGGCCCAATTTAAATTATCAACTTAGTTCTAGGCCCGTGAAAAACAAATCCACCTAAAGCAATCCGTGAAAATCCATCGGGCCACTTCATTTCAAGGCCCATTCCGGTTTAGGAAAAAACTTTCACTCGGGCTTTGGCCCAAAATTCTAGATTTAGGTGTCATCTTTTAGGCCTAATCAGAGTTACTCGACCCAAGCAAGTTTTAAATTAGAACGCCGTCTTACCAAGTACTCCTTCCCGGCCCAGAACTTCAGTCCGGTCCTCTTTTATTTTCTGACAGACGGTATTTTGAAAACAGGTAAACTGTCATCACAAGCATGGAGGGAAAAAGAGGGCCAGTTACAACGGAGGATAGAATGGCAGAGATAGAGCTTAGGCTAAAAGCCATGGAGGAAGCCGTAGAAGAGTTGAGAAACAGGATCAACTCTCGGGATGCGGACTTTCATGGAGCCGCTAATATAAGAGGGAATGGCCAATCTGAACTAGAAGCCATGATGGCTGCTATGGAACGGAGACATGGTGCTGTCAGGGATGCCATGGAGTCGAACTACGTCGCAGCGATCGAAGAAATGAAGGCAAAGGCCCTTAACCTGGAGGCCAGACGTCAAGCTCAGGATGCACTAGTGGGTAGGCTTCTTAGCTCTCTTCACGACCACATTAAAGTCGGCTCCTTTGGAGCCCAAGGATTGCAAGGGAATGTCGAGGAGATTGCCGCAGAACTCAAAACAGCAATTGGGAAGACAAAACCGGACAATGAGACAACAACTTGCATCCAAAGTTGCACCCGGAAAAGGTCTAGGCAGCATGAGGCGAATGCCGGTCAAAGAGAACCAGGTTGGATCATTGGAGCAGCACCCCGGCAGAGCTCCCGTCGGAGGGAATTTTCAGACATTGGCCAACCATTAAGCCAGACATTTGCAATGCTCCAGGAATGAAACATGTTACAGCCTCTCACTCCCCGACCTGGGGACCCTCAAAAAGGAAGGAATCTAAGTCAGTTCTGTTGGTACCACCAATTACCCGGCCATGATACCAATGATTGCAAGGCTCTGAGACACGCCATCCAGGATCTCATCGATCAAGGGCATCAATTTCAAGGACATGGGAGTGTAGGCAGGGCATCCATGCCCGAGTCTTATTAGAGTTTGTAGTCTTTAAGTACTATTTTGCTTTTCAATTAGGTAGATTTCTTTTTATTAGTCACCTTTTGGCTTTCATAGTAGTTAGTCCCCTTTGCTATTTTTGGTAGCTCTCTCGAGTTTTTAGTTTCTAACGTTATTTTTACATTGAATAATACATGGTTCCATTTTCACAATTTCCATGCAAATCATTTTCCATTCATTTAAAAAAAAACGAGCAACCTCGTCGCTCCGTCCATACTCACTACAGCTCCTCGTACAAATACCACCTTCATCATATACACCCCGTGTGCCTCACCACTCCACTTTCTCAACATTTCACCAAATCCATAAAGCCAAAAATTTGCTCCACAGAATCACCTCACATCACCCACTCACCACTCACACATCATTATTCCACACAACCACCTTCCACAAATAACCTGGGTATTCAAAAGGCTTGTCAAAAACCCCACAATAATACTGTGGGCAATCTGAGTTAAGGAATGATAATGTTTATTTCTTTTGTTTAAATGTGCAAGCAAGTCTCTGAGCGTACACTTCGCGAGAGTGCCTTGAGCGGTAAAACCAAGAGCGAAAGAGCGTGTCATTTTACATGACTCCAGAGAGGTCACATTCAAAGGTGAGGTAAACGGCATGACTCCGACCGAAGGAGATAATTTGCAAATTTACGTTTAAACCTGTGAAAAGTAACAAGGAACAGATACACAACTACCAGGGATGACGAAGCACCTAGGTACAGCACCACACGGCCAAAAAGCTTGTGAACCCTGACATTACACCCTAGGCACCCCCGCTGAGCTTTTTATATACGACCTCTTTCACAATATTACAAGCTCCACAAACAAGCTAGCCCATGATGAATAACCGACCCGGTGACCAAAGGAAGCAAGGAGCCCGACTTTTGAGCAACAACTTCACAAGTCCAAAGAAGCAAAACCGCTACCAGCATGATGAAGCGATCCGCAAATGGTCCCAAAGTGACACAGGATCCAAAGTGAGCTAACATCAAGAACGGCTCTCAAAGTTCAAAACCGGGAAACACAAGAACCCCGAAGGAAAGGAGATTCAAAGAGGGCAAGCTTGGAAAGCCTCCAAGAAATCTAAAATCGGAAAAAAGAAAGAAGATGCAAGGAACAATTCAAAAGTTCCAAGTCCCAAGCGAAGTCATCACGAAGTAGCCAAATGACTTCAAGGCAAAGAAGACAAGTCCGAGAGACGGTGCAAGTTGCAGCTTTGGTCACCCTTAAAGCTCCACATATCCTAAACATTCCTCCATTATCCTATTGTCATTCATCACACCCCATGGCCACGTTATAAGCTCAAAAGACTTCCGACTTAGTAGTTGTGCATCCAATCGAGTGAAAATAACAGGTTGAACACGTAAATCTAACAAATGTCAAATTCAATGGTTGAGAAGTTGTGACCGTAAGTGAGAAACGAGTGCAAACACCAAACACGTCGAGTGTGGGTTAGGAAGCACCACATCAAAGCATAAGCCTCGACCCTGTGAGGATGAGACTTGTTCGCACGTTTAATCAAAGAAAATACTGGGGGCAATTAATCGTTCCGATCAATTGCCATGAACTCTAGCTCAGGTTGTCCTAAGGAAAAATACTGGGGGCAATTGTTGGTTCCAACAATTGCCATGACAACACCAATTGAAACCTAAAGCTTGAGCACCACCATCCCACCGCAGGCATAAGCCCTTGCATCCACATCAAATTTCCTCAGGCCCGTCCTAAGCCCTACCTCCACATCAAATTTCCTCAGGCCCGTCCTAAGCCCTACCTCCACATTCAAACACCCACAGGCCTGTCTTGAGCCCTAATCCTTTTACATCCTTTTGGACGCATCATACACTTGACCCACTTTCGTTTAGATCCATCCTTTAGGCTCGTCATAAGACCTAGATCCGTCCTTTAGGCTCGCCATAAGACCTAGAACCATTTTTAGGCTCGCCATAAGACCTAGTTGCATTCCCTTAGGCTCGTCATAAGACCTAGATCCGTCCTTTAGGCTCGCCATAAGACCTAGAACCATTTTTAGGCTCGCCATAAGACCTAGTTGCATTCCCTTAGGCTCGTCATAAGACCTAGATCTGTCCTTTAGGCTCGCCATAAGACCTAGATCCGTCCTTTAGGCTCGCCATAAGACCTAGAACCATTTTTAGGCTTGCCATAAGACCTAGTTGCATTCCCTTAGGCTCGTCATAAGACCTAGATCCGTCCTTTAGGCTCGCCATAAGACCTAGAACCATTTTTAGGCTCGCCATAAGACCTAGTTGCATTCCCTTAGGCTAGTCATAAGACCTAGATCCGTCCTTTAGGCTCGCCATAAGACCTAGAACCATTTTTAGGCTCGCCATAAGACCTAGTTGCATTCCCTTAGGCTCGTCATAAGACCTAGATCCGTCCTTTAGGCTCGCCATAAGACCTAGAACCATTTTTAGGCTCGCCATAAGACCTAGTTGCATTCCTTTAGGCTCATAGTAAGACCTAGCGTTACCCTTTAGCTTACCCGCTCTTATCAAACACATTGCATTCATCACATAGGCTTGTCATAAGACCTAGTTGCATTATCCAGGCGCGTCACAAGACCTGGCGACAGAAAAGTTGGCGAGGTGATGGCAATAAATCCTCCTTTTGTGATGTCAACTTATTTTCGGGATCAACGAATGGTGGGCAAAGGCAATAAGTCCCCAAGGTTTTTACCAGGAGTTATCCCTGCACACCGGCTTGGGGGGCGATGGCAATAAGTCCACATTGGGTCCAGCCAGGAGCATTGGCACGGGTTTCGGTCCCCAGAAGCATCCGAGCATCATCAGCATTATCATCAGCATCATCAACATCATCAACATCGTCAGCATCATTAACATCATCAACATCATCAGCATCATTAGCATCATCAACATTTCAGCATTCTTGCATTTGCATACCACCCAGTTATCATCATTATAGGTAGTCAACGCCTTAGAATCGCTTGACATTATCTCATTTCCACATTTTAGGTTGTCAACGCCTTAGAATCGCTTGACATTACTTCATTTCACTTTAATTTTAGGTTGTCAACGCCTTAGAATCGCTTGACATTACTTCATTTCACTTTCATTATAGGCGGTCAACACCTTAGAATAGTTTGACATCATATCATCATTATAGGTAGTCAACGCCTTAGAATTGCTTGACATTACTTCATTTTACTTATAGGTAGTCAACGCCTTAGAATCGCTTGGCATCGCATCGTTTCATGTATTATAGGTAGTCAACGCCTTAGAACCGCTTGACATTATTCCGTTTTCGTCACCTAGGTAGTCAGCGCCTTAGAATAGCTTGACACATTTTCACTTATAGGTAGTCAGCACCTTAGAATAGCTCGACAACGTTTTTGTTGCTTAGGTAGTCAGCGCCTCCGAATAGCTGCACGCGATCAACGCGGTTTCACACAACATGGAGAATTTCGTGAGGTCCAAAATTTTGGGGCATCACTCAAGCATCAACCAGACCTTTCACATCCGCTACAAAGTCTAGTTGACGGGGGGCAATCTGTAATACCCAAAATTTTGACCCCCTGGGTTAGAGTCTACGGGGTGCTGGTGTTGTGAGGGGCATTTTAATCAAGTAGTTAGGGATTCCGGCTCGATCGGCGCGTTCCATGGCATGGGGAACAGCTTCGTCATTCTCAGGGGCGTTTTGGTAATCTTTAAAGGCTCCTGAGACCCCCTATAAGCTTTCTCTCTCCTCCAAAGGGTGCCCAAATCAACTTGAAATGCTTTGATACTTTAACCCATGATAGAGGATGACATTCTAAGCATAATGGCGTTGGAATTTTGGAATTTGATTTTTCGAGTTCCAATAATTTCTAGCAATTTCTGACTGAATCTGACAAGAAATTCAATTTAAAATATTCCAACATTTAAAAAATCCGATTCCACTTCAGAAAATTCATAATTTCCATCCTTGACACGTGGTTAAAATTTCACAGCAAAATTCCTTTGGGAAGTCACTTAACTAAAATATCGAAAAATCTTACTTTTACTAGATTCTCTTTATCTTTAAGAAAGTCTATATAAGGGGATAGGTTTTTGGATAAAATCAGAACTTCATATGCTCAAGAACCCTAGAGAGTCAGAAAACACAGTCTCCTCTCTCTCTCTCACGTTTTCCAACACCCGGCCACCCAAATCATACCGAAAATCCCCCGAAATCACCATCTAAACACGTTTTCCAATCCCCCAAAGCATCAATAGTCATCAAAACCCCACAAAAACACCACCAAGACGTGAAGAACAGCAAGAACAACCAACAACCAGAAGCTTGGTTCGAAATCCTTCCGGGTCTGCCATCAATGAGGCACTCGACGAATCCCTGTGTGAATAATCATCTTGAATTCGAAGGTAAAACAGGTTACCACTCTACTTTTCTAATTCCCCACGACCTTATTAACCCTCTGTCAAATTTTGGGCTCAAACTAACCTTCGTACGCTTCTGTATTGCTATTTGTGTAAGCTTCTGTCCAATAACTTGTTTACTAAGTTTCGTGCTTAATTCGAACTCAAATTGAAAACTTTCAATCACTAACGTTTTGTACATCTTTCAGGCTACACACCCATAAAATTTGAGCCAAAAACACCTTCAGGAACAGCCTTAACACCGCCGTCCGAGGGCGGTCCGCACCCACGGACGTCATGTCCGGGGTCCCGGACTCCTTGTCCGTAAGCCCGGACGCCCACGGACGGCGGCGGGATTTTAAAATTTTAAAAATTTAGGTTTTCTAATAATGTCCGGGCCCACGGACAGCCTGTCCGTGGCCCCGGACTTCATAATTTTCTGTTTTTCTGTTTAATTCGACTTTTATTTTCATATAGGTTAACTGGGGTCCGTGGTCTCGGACATTAGGTCCGTGGCTACGGACGGAAACAAAATTTGACCTAATTCTGCCTCCGAAACCCTAGTTTAGGTAATTTTAATTCCTACTTTAATTCTCTGTCAAAAAAATGCTAAAAAACACAAAAAAACAGAAGCTCGCGCACTTAGGTTAAAACGACTCGTAATAAGTCGTAAATAAACCAAGTAGAGGAAAAACGACCTAGGAAGGGTAATGAAAGTAATTGAACCCTAATTAAGTCGAATATCAAGCCCCCGAACCTGAACTCTCCTTTCTTAATTTGATCTAGGTTAAAATTAGGTGGCGACTCACAATAGGTTCCAGTGAGCTAGCTTAGGTTTTAATAATTATTGTTATATGACATAGTTATTAATCTTAGGCTATAAGTGGACCTAAAACCCGATTAGATCCCAATCATGTTAATCCACATAGGATAGGGTTTAAAATCGAGGCTCACACATGGCCACTGAAAGTAAATAATAGGGAGAGGTAAAAACCCATTAGCAATCCCACATTAAGACCCACTGTTGTTTTCGATTTGGAGCGCTAGAGTAGTTTAGAATTATAAAACCTGATTTTGACATCTAGACAACTTCAGGATTCGTTTTCATGTGTGTATTACTCATACTGCTTCTGAAATTCTCTTTAGACGTGTATAACTAAAGCTTTTGGAATTCATGTCTACATGTATATAATTTACTTTACTTAGACAGGTTCTGAAATTCATTCTTGCATATATTTGTTGTATTCTGATGGCTTCTGAAATCCATGCCCACACGTGTTATTTATTTAGGTAGTCTCTAAAACTCATGGTACCTATTCGTTTATGTTGATTTCATTTTCTTTGCAATGGACTGATCCTGTTTGGGCTTGCATAAACATCGGCCCAAATCCAATACTCTTCAGACTCAGTCCATAACAGCCAAATGGGCTGGAACAGGTGGCCCTAGAAAGCCAATTAGGTTGCCCTCTTAGTGGACCTTTAAGGTCCAATTTAGAAAGCTCTAGGTTTGGGGTATCCTCAATGCGTACGGGTCCTAGACACGGTCCATGTGAGGAATACCCGTTTCCCTAAAACTTTCCAAATCATCCCTTAATTTCAGAATAAAATGTACAATCAACAAAATCGAATCCATTTATAATCCAGATAATTTTATTCAGACATGACTTAAACCCACTAGCTCTTAATAGTTTCAAACAAGTTTTTAAACAGCCCATTTTAGAAGTCTACTTTCAAAGCCCAACTCCCAAAATCTGAGCCCAACCTCAACTCGGCCCAGCAAGCCCACAAAACCGGCCCAACCTCAGCTCGACCCAATATCCAAAACTGGCCCAACCTCAGCTCGGCCCAATATCCAAAACCGGCCCAATATCCAAAAATCGGCCCAATATCCAAAACCGGCCCAATATCCAAAACCCGGCCCATTATCCACACCCGACCCATTATCCAAACCCCGCCCATTATCCAAACCCGACCCAATTCACAAAGATCAGCCCAATTCACAAAGATCAGCCCAATTCACAAAGATCAAACCAAGTCTACAAAGATCAAACCAAGTCTACAAAGATCAAACCAAGTCTACAAAGATCAAACCAAGTCTACAAGGATCAAACCAAGTCTACAAAGATCAAACCAAGTCCACAAAAGTCAAACCAAGTCCACAAAAGTCAAACCTTGACCAGAACTTTGATGTTGACCAGAACTTTGACCTTGACCAGAACTTTGACCTTGACCAGAACTTCGACCTTGACCAGAACTTTGACCTTGACCAGAACTTTGACCTTCACCAGAACTTCGACCTTGACCAGAACTTCAACCTTGACCAGAACTTTGACCTTGACTAGAACTTTGACCTTGACCAAGCTTTAACCTTGACCAGAACTTTGACCTTGACCTAGCCTTGACCCGGCCTAGCTTTGACCAATTCGAATGCTAACCCTGACCAAACTTCGACCCCATCTAACCTTGACCCAACCCGAACTTCAATCTAATCCAAATCAAACTTCAATCCAATTCAAACTCGACCCCAATCCAATTCAAACCTGACTTAGTTTCACCGAGTTTTCAAGGAAACCATTTGGTGGAATTTTAAAGGAAAAACTCTTCTCACATCACAAAAAACTCTTCTAAAAAAGCATAAAGTTCTTCTCACATATACAGAAAGTTTTCTCCTAAAACATTTCTCAAAATCAGTGTTTCTTCATCGAGAATTCCGAACAACTTCAAACATTTTCCAACTCAGTTTTCAAACTAAAAAATAAACCGTTTTCAGGGAACATGAGATGTCTAGCACCTTCAAAATATTTCCCTCCTGGTTAGAACATCACTTGTCTCCCTTTCCAAAATAAAAATCCGAGGCGGGGCGCTGGGGTCATAACCTCCCTTGTCGCAGTCTAAATCTCTTTAGGCAGGGCATTAGGGTGACCAACCTCCCCTAATTGCAGCCTAGATTTTTACTAGGCGGGGTGCTAGGGAAGTAACGACCTTCCTAGTTGCAGCCGGGATTTTAGAATCGTCTAACTCCCTTCCACTCGATTTCAGTGTTTTTGATTTTTAATGTTTTGAACGGGAGTTAGAGACGTTATTAGGGTTTGATCGAGAGCATCTCATTCATGGTGTTTCTCTCTAAATCCTATTTTTTTGACATAAAGTCATTGCCCCATCTTTCGAGCCTCGGCACTTGCCATTAATTAAGTGTCGTGTTCGAGGGGGTACATAGGGTAATCCCTCGGGATTACCCGCCCTTTTACAACAAAAATGTTTTTTTGATTTTTTAAAAAAAAATTCAAGAGAGACAATCCTAATAAACTAATCCTACTCTCCCACTAGAGCTTCAAGTCACATAAACACTTCTTAATCCTCCTTTGAATAAACACCAAGTCACATAGGACCTCCAATTCCTGAATGCTCCCGAGCAGCCTTAGCCATCTTAAACCAGAAACATCTTCAAAACCCGAACACCTATGAAACAAATATCCTCTCTCACACTCAAATCATCCTGAAAACCCAAATTCCTCTTCAACACCTTCGACTTCCCAAAACACCTCAAAAATCCGACTATTTCAAGATCCGAACTCCACAAACATAAAAAACTCCTCAATTCCACCAAATGATCCGAACACCCCCCCTAACTTCACAAAAATGACCAAAATGCCCTTTTACTCCTTAAAACTTTCGGTATCCTCTTAACCACGGGAATGCTAAAATAACCTCAAACCTCACAAAACAATCAAAACCTCTCAACACTCCAACCAATCCCACCAAACCAACTTCCAGACCAGTCTATTCTTCAACTCTTCGAAATCACCCTTTCCTCACTCCACACTCAATCCTATCCTTTGACTTTAAATGAATCTCTCTAAACGGTTTTGAAAGAAGGCAATCCCAACAATTGGAGACCGAGGTTTCCTCGGGCACCAATCCAAAGTGGTGGTCGTTGCCACGTCTAAGGGGTGTAACCCAGTGCGAACCCACACAGAATCTCTGAAAGGACCAGATAACTCCTATCCATATGCAAATCACAGAGTCAATCAATGGTTTTTTTAGAACCTTTATCCCTCCTTCCTAGTTCCTTAGGTCAAACTAGGTGATGACTCTAGTCAATTCCGTCTTATAGAGGCACAAGTCCGCGTGGAGCCCATCGAGAGCGGTGTAGTGCACACTTGCACCCTCCCTTATGCTTTTTGGGAAAGACGAACGATATAGTAGGTATTTGAGGGATGCCAAGAATAACGGGTTTTCACCCTCCACAGAATGGCATTTTCTAGGATCTAAGCTTCTCAGTCAGACCATATTTAGATAGACCCCGTCATACCGAAAAATCACCCTCCACAGAATGACGACTCTGCTGGGGAAAACTTGAGTAAGTTTTTCTCATAAAACTTGGTCAAGGAAGACTGAACTCCATTCAAAATTGTCGGGACTTCTCCACTTCTTTCAAAACCTTCTAGAGATTCATTCAAGCCATTAGGACTACTCTACTCCACACTTAGAGTGTGTTTGAAAGGATGGTTAGGATGAGAGTTTAGAGTTCAAGATTGACCTTGAGTACTACATGTGTGCTTTGATATTTGTATGCTTCACATTTGTTTGTCGTTGTGTGATTACTATTTTATGTTTACTGCTCTTCATGCATGACACAATATTTTATTGCTTATTTATTGCTTTTTGTAAATGGGGCCTTCCTAGAAGGAGTCAACCCATTGCTGCTTTGGGTAATTTAGGACATGCATTCCTCTGTGTCACCCGCTTTATCCACATGTCACAGAATCCCAATCGGTCCACAGTTGATTCCCCATGAGTTGGGTCCTTCCTAGAAGGAGTTAACCCACAAGGTAATACGGCCCAAGACCAACGCCTTGAAACTCATGATCCAAAATACTTTCCCTCCTCGAGTCCAAGCCAGCATATAGTGACCTATGAGCCTTTAGTGTCCAGCTGCCTGATCCGGTGTCTAGGACGGGTTTATATGGGTAGTCACCCCCCTTGTTTGCCGCCTGTCTGACCACTCTCTGCTTTACCCTGAAGACTGCATGGGCTCAGTTCTCCATGATTCCTCTGCACCACGGGTGTCTTTAAAGCCTAATGTCGCGCTACAAATTCATAGTGGATCTCGTATTTATGGATACCCATACATGACACAGTGTAGTCAGCGAATAATTTGGACTCTAGACACACCTTATCGTGCAGACGAGAGGAGATCTGTTCCCATGCAGTACTTCCCCAAGTTTCCCGAAAGTGAGTATGTTGTGATAATCACCGATCGTGGCTCATATGACTAGTCTGGAAGGTGATTATCCCAATCATTCGCACTCAGCTCCGCATCAAACATAGCCACGATTATTTTATGCAGTACATGTGTGCAAACTTTTTTTCAAACCCATCTGTTTTAAAACATTCGGAATTCTCATTTGTGCTAAAACTATTTTACTTGTTACCACCTGAGAGTTTTGAAACCTAAACCCCTTTATTTCAAAATCAAACCAATTTTCAAAAACCGATTTTAGTAAAACCAACTTCCAAAAAATAATGATTTTTAAACCCTCTTTCAAAACTAATTTCCATTTCCAAGGATAAACGGGTTGTACTAGTAATTGCTTAATCGTTTCCCCAACTCTTACTTATCATATTCTCTCCCCTTTCTTTTTTATATTTTATTTCCTCTCTTTTGCAGGACAAAATGATGAACAGGCTAGTGCCAGTGCTTGGAGAGAAGAAGTGGCCTAGGAAAGTGAACAGAAGCAGAGCAGGGGAAAGACCCAGTGAAGAACAAGCTCCAATGACCCCCTATCAAGTGGAGCATCATCAGGAGTCGACCTTTGCCAAGGAACTAAGGGACTACTGCGCTCAGATGAAAGGTCCTGACGAGCCGTTGCTAGCAGGACTTGCCAGAATGTGTAGAGTGGCCATTGACTATGAAGCCTTGTTTGAGTCAGTCACTTATAGGGATTCGACAGACCATTTGTACCGCTTCAACCTCCAAGAGTTGATTATCTTGCCTGCTGAGATGGATGCACTACTTAAAATCAAGCCCCATCAAAAGATGCCCACCATCCCCATCGAGCGATCGCATGCACCGAATTTTGCAGCTGACTTCCTGGGGGTAAGGATCGAGGAGGTTGAGAGTTTGGGTAGCATGAGCATACGCCTGCGGGATCTACTACAACAGTTCTACCAACCATACTATCCCAAGAGCACTAAAAGGCGAGTGCTTGACCTCTGCATCGTGGGGTTTTACTTGTTCCGACAGAGGGACTTGAGGATCAATCCCCGAGTAATCTATCTGTTGAAGGCCCTAGAAGAAGGTAAAAGTATCGGGACAGTGGTCGTGGCTGAGATGGTGAGAGCTCTAGACCGCTGGAAGGAGTCCGGAGCCTTGGAAACCTTTTTCTTAGGAAGTCCGCTTCTTCTCCAAATATGGTTGTTTGATCACCTTGGGCTAATGAAGAAGGTGGAGGTGTATAAAGTGGTGAATATAGACACCTTCCCGACTGGCCGGAAGCGAGTGCAAAAGCCTGAAGTGGGGTGGAAAGCTTACTTTATGGATCGTTGTTATGATTGGCAGATTAATTGGATTTTGCCTGACTGGGATGTCCAAGGGGGGACTATTCATTCAGCTCAGTAGGAGGATGGGCTGACGTTGCTAGGCTTAGAAAGGTTTACCACTATCTTTCCCTTAGAGCGATGCGTCAATTCGGCCGAGAGCAGACCGTACCCGGAGCTAGGAGCAACGCCTTGGTAGATCGTAGGTACACCGATAGTAACATCAACTACATTGCTGGGATTTATAACTCCGGAATGAAGTGGGCCATTTTCAAGACTAAGTATTTTGGTTTGAGCAAAGAGTATCAAGCATGGTTGACTATGCATGTCGACCGGATGATAAAAAGTGCTTATGACCCGCGCTGCTCAGCAATCACTCAGGATCCCCGACTGCCAATTGTGGAGGACCTGCAACCGATTCCCACTACCCACTAGGAGAGGTGGAGGGAGAAAGAAGAGTGCAAGCGACAGAAGACAATCAGTTGATCTCCTATGTCATCACTCGTCACTAGTAGAAGTTTGCCTTTTTGAATTTGAATGTAGTCCCTTTTTCCCAGTTATATGATATCGGCAACGGCAAACGGATGTAATTCCCCCTCTCTTCTTTGGATGTGGATGTAATTCCCCTCCCCCCTTCTTTGGATATGGATGTAATCCTCTTCCCCCTTTTGGATTTGGATGTAATCCCCCTCCCCTATTATGTGACAATGGCTATGTAATGTTATCTAACTCTTGTTAACTAATATTATGTTTCCTCCTATGAACTTGGATGTAATCCCCTCATTTTCCCCGTTATATGCAATTACGACCGAGCAATGAAATAGTACTACGTCTATTCTTGGAAATGGAAATCGGCTCGTGCGTCTTTCCCTTTTTAGCATTTTCACAAAAGAATTCAATTGCTTTCATACAACTTTACACAATACCAGGGACGACTCCTCCCTCCTCTTTCCCTCTCTCACCTTTTAAAGTTACTTTCGTACTGAAATTTTTCACGTATTTTGTTTTTCCCGGGTATCGCAGAGCAGAGAGTAAAGAGCTTTCCTCCAGTCTTCCAACATTAATTGATTCTGGAACAGAGACTCTAGAGGCAGGCTGGCCAGTGACACCACGACTGAAGCCTCATCGGATACTATGGACCTAAGTATGATGAATCCCACTGCTCCAGAGAATACCACGGTCGCCTCAGCTGCTAAAGCGAGCGCAAGTGCGGCTATAGGGGCCAGTGGCAGTGCTGTAGACCTTACTGATCCGAATGTTCTGTATCGCATGCTGGAGCAATCGTTTAAAAATGAAAAAGCTATGAAGCAAACGATTGAACGGTTGGAGGAATAGTTGTGCAGAGAAAGAGCGAGCAAGGGGAAAGACCCATACTTTACTGATGCTGACGATGATTACATCGACGATACACCAAAGCTCACATTCACCCAAAACCCCGTATTCAATCTCACACCACAATCAAAGAATGAACATACCACTATCCATCCCACAATGTTTCAAGCAACTGATCTGTTATCTGGGGCCCTCATGCCACCGCCAATTCTGACTACAACCACAACCCAACCAACTACCTTCCCCAAATTACCACTATTCCCGCCTACTGGAATCACTGCCCAGACTGCCAATCTCAGCCAGGCCAAGCCACTGGAAAATTTTTACCTTTATTCGGCCCACTCCCTGATGCCATGCAGATGAGGTCATATCAGTATACCGCCCCCGGACATGCTGTCCGTTTCGAGGAAGCAATTCCCCATATCCAATTGCTACCACAGAGATCTAACCAGTTGATTCATGGCTATAGTCAAGCCCCACCCGCTGAGCACCTTCCAATTGACTTTGGTAAAATGAAGAAATCCCTAAAGGAAGAGTTACTAGCAGAGATACGGCTCGGGGAGCGAGCAAAGATGCTGGGTTTTCGTCATTTCCGATTGAAGCCAGCCTCCAAGTTGCGTGAGAATCTAAAACTGCCAGAAATCTCTAAGTACGCTGGGAAAGGAGATCCTAGACACCATCTTGCCCAATTTGACAGAGTCATGACTATGCATGGCTTAGATGATGAGATGAAAATCATTTGTTTTCCTATCTATCTGGAAGGAGCTGCTCAGACGTGGGTGTCGAGACTGGATTTCTCGGAAAGAAATTAGAGGATGTCTATCAGGCATTCGTGGAGCAGTACAGTTACAACACCCATCTAGGAATCACTCGTAGAGATTTTGAAACAATGAGACAGAGAAGTGATGAAACTGTTATGGAATTCATCACCTGATGGAGGAGGTAGCCGGCCAGATGATCGACCGTCCCACTGAAGACGAGCAGATCAGGATAATTACCTCATGCCTGGAAAACCCTTATGCGGACCATCTCAAGTCCCTCGGGATATGTGACTTCAAACATCTGAAAGTTACTGCTTTGGCGGCCAAAGAGTTAGCGCTGGCAGGAAGATTAAAAGGGTTGACCCTCCCTGGCTCAGGACCTAGAACTTCATACCATCAGAACCGTCAGAGTCGTGACAGCAACAGCAATCACAGCAATAGCGGCAATAATGGCAATAACAACAACAAATCCGTCCCAGCACCACCTGTGAACCAAGTGCAACCTCGGGTTCTCATGGATTACCAACCTCCTACCTCTCTAGGGGCGGACATTTACCAGGCACGGCCCTCTAGGTCAGCTCAGAATTACAGGGCAACACCTCCCCCTCGTGATTACCAGGCTCGACCCCAACGTCAATACTCAACCTTAGGAATGCCTCTGAGTATAGCATACAAGAAGTTAAGAGAAAATGGCTTTCTTTTGAAGCACCCAAACCCTAAGCCCGGGTTCACCCAACTCGGGTCCGACTTCAACAGCTTCTGTGACTATCACCAGATGAAAGGTCACAATGTGGATAATTGTAGGGTGTTGCACCATGTGGTACAAGATCTGATTAATGCAGGGGAAGTTCAATTCCCTAAGACCACTCCCAACACACAAAATAACTCAATCCCATCACACCTGAACATGATAAGTCTGGTGAGAGAAAAAGAAGGAGAATCAGACCTGGGAAAGATTGTGAAAATCAGCGCCATCGGAAGTTCCTCTGAGTCAGGCAACCAGAGTATACCTCCTCCGATCGTACTATCCCTGGTACTAGACGCCTTCCGAGTTCCTCGTCTAGAAATTCAGCATGATATTCAACCGCAGATGCGTGAATATCTAGCTTTGACGCATCAAATTCGAGACACAGTTGAGCGTCTGGTAGAACAAGGAAGGGTGTCTATAAGCACTCTACTAATAGTAGGATGACACATGGAGAAGAACCTCGAATTACTCGTGGGACTGAATTTTAAAGCACGAGAGCTCTATAACACTATGAAAGCATTAGAGGCCATGGAGGCTTGGTACCGGCAAAAGGCTTCCAAAAGGCAAGGAAGGAGGGTTTCAGAATGTAATGTAATCTTGATCACCAATGAAGACGAAAGCCTATCAGGTGTAACCCCGATCAAAACCCCTTTTCTGGTCAGTGGTGAAAATCAAGGTCAGACTCACCCAGAAAAGGTCCACCACCTTACCCGTTCAAGAAAACACTATAAGCCGGCTGAATTTGCTGAAGAGGCCACTGTGTTACCTGAGAAAATCCATGATCTTACTTTAGATGAGCTGGAAACCAAGTTGGCCGGAGAGAGAGAACTGCTTAGAAAGTTGAAGAGCACTAGTATCCCCATCACAATTTAGTCCTTGCTGACCATTTCCGAAGAGCACAAGGACGCGGTGGCCCGGCACCTCAAAATGGACAAGAAGCCATCGGTCAGTGTAGACAACATTGTAGCTCATTTGACCCAAACTCCTACCATGGCCATCACTTTCACAGACGAAGAAATCTCTCGCCAGTCTGGACGAGCCCTGTACATATCTATGAAGGCTGGAGGTTTCAATGTCCCCAAGACACTCATCGATGACGGTGCTGAAGTGAATGTCTGCCCATTGCGTGTTGCTCGACACATGGGGTATAATGATCTCAAACCTGTGGAGATAACTTTAAGCGCATATGATAACAGTCACAGAACAGTGTTGGGGACGATCACTCTACCGATCCTAATCGAGGATGCCTCCTTCTCTGTCGAAGTGATGGTCATCGATATCTCTTCCACCTTCAACTTAATGTTGGGCTAGAATTTCATCGACCAAATCAAGGGTGTGCCCTCAGTAGTCCACCAAAAGCTCAAGTTCTAGCACGGAGGACGGATCATGGAAGTGCTAGGAGAGGCAAGGACTGAATCCTAACTGTTTGAGATCAAAACACCAGGTCAACAGGAGCTAACCCTCGGGGGGTTTATAGTGGTGAAACCGGCACAACAGGTAAGTCAAACTTCTTCCATCACTCCTCTCTACTTCGACCTTAGTGTCTATAGCCCCGCATCACAACACATGATGTCTCGGATGGGCTACAAACAGGGGAATGAATTAGGGAAGGAGCTACAGGGCATGGTAAAGCCGTTAATGCCATATGCTGGAGGCTGAGGAGCCGGGTTAGGATTCACAGAGGTGCCAGGTATGATGTTGATAGATTCACACATAAGAGCTCCCGTGGATTCTTTCTTATCAGTTAACCCTGAATCATATATGTCTATGAGTTGTGATAAGCAGAAAGTAGCTCGGGGGGATCAGGAGACAATGGAGTGGGAGAGCTGGTGGACCACTTTATTCTCCCTCAACTCATGCCCTATAGACCATGACGGCAAGGGATGCGACCAAGGAATGCCCGAGGAGGCAGTGAAGAGCAGTGTCACGACCGAACCAGTCATTAAGGACCCCGCACTCTCGGTAGATGGCCGTGGAGCATGTCTTGTCGTCTATCGCAAGAGAGAGGAGCCGATTCCTCGGGAGCCTTACTTAGTTAGTCTAGTTATCAGTATCAATGATAGTGATAGTGATAGTGATTGCAATAGTTTTAGTGATGGTGGTAATTACGGTTGTAATGAGGGCGTCGACAGTGCAAGTAGATTCAGATTAGGGGAAGGATCGCCACCATTTATTTTCACTTGTAAAAATGGTGGCAATTTTCTGGCAATCTCAGAGCTACCAAGCTCATTGGATATTAATGAAAATTCAGTTCGTTCATAATTCTCGTCTACTCTGTCTTCTCAACTGTTTGATTCATTGCAAAATCTTGAGGCCGAAGAGGAAGAATATGATGAGGAGAGTATGCCTCCTACAGAACAATATTCCACCCACACCCAGATCGTGGAGGACACTGTAGCGATAAACATCGGAACACCTGATAACCCCAAAACTCTGCAAGTAGGTTTAGGTCTGAGTGAAACAGAAAAGCGTGACTTGACTTCTCTGTTAACTGAATATGTCGATGTTTTTGCTTGGAGTTACATAGACATGCCTGGGATCAATCCTGATATTGTCCAACACCGAATACCGTTGGATCCTAATGCCAAACCTAAGAAACAACGTTTAAGAAGAATGAAACCTGAGCATCAACTGAAAGTGAAAGAAGAAGTTGAGAAATTTTTACGTGTTGGCTTTATCCGGGTCATCAATTACCCCGATTGGCTAGCCAATATCGTAGCCGTCCCAAAGAAAAACGGAAAGGTGCGAGTGTGTATTGACTTCCGAGACTTAAATGAGGCCAGCCCCAAAGACAGCTTTCCCTTACCCCACATTGATATCCTTGTTGACAACACTGCCCAACATGCTCTACTGTCATTCATAGATGGGTTTTCAGGTTACAATCAAATCCGAATGGTTGTAGAAGATCAGGAAAAGGCGTCTTTTATTACACAATGGGGAACCTTTAGTTACGTAAACATGCCCTTTGGCTTGAAAAATGCCAGAGCCACATACCAAAGGGCTGCCACTACATTATTGCATGATATGATTCACAAGGAAGTGGAGTAATACGTAGATGACATGATCGTCAAAGCTGCCCAACGGAAGGACCACTTGACAAACCCGAGAAAGTTATTTGATCGGATGCGAAAATACCAGATGAACCTGAACCCCGAGAAATGTACATTCGGGGTGACCGAGGGAAAGCTTCTGGGCTTCATGATCACCACCCATGGAATCGAGGTAGATCCAGACAAGATAAAAGCCATTCAAGAAATGTCTCCTCCAAAGATCGAAAAAGAAATCATGGGTTTCTTAGGCAGGGTTTAGTACATCAGAAGATTCATCATGCAACTTGTAACACCCCCAAACACTGGCCTAGGAGTTAGGGGTATTACACGCCGCGTATTATTACATAATGATGCAAGGCTCTAATAAACGAACTTAAACAAACATCAAGTAAGGCCCAAAACAAATACTTGAATAAAAGTGTAACAAAGAGATGTGGAAACATCCCAAAAACTATTACAAAATCCACTGAACGAATATCAAAAGCGGAAGCTAACAGAGGAGGCCCAAAGGCTCAAATTCAAATACAAAGTCTCAAAAGAATCGAATAGCAAAACAAGCTAAACTCCAGAAGCTGAGCAAAGTGCCCCTCGCTGATCAATCTGCAATGTTAGATAAAGTAGGGGAATGAGCAAACAACTATGCCCAGTAGATGACAAACTTCATCAACCAGCATGCTCAAAACATTTTACAGAAACATTATCAAATCAGAAGGAATAGACGGAATCCATAAGCATGTCGGAAAGCAGAACAGAAGTCCATACAATAGAGGACTAAACAGAGCCAAAAGCAGACAGAAGCAGAAAACAGAGCGGGACACTAGTTGATCACAGCATACAGATAGAACAAGCAACCAGCTCGTGAACAGAACGAGGAAACCTCACTCGTAAATAGAACAGGTGAAAACACCCGTGAACAGAACGGGGAACATCACCCGTGAACAGAAGGATCCTACATAGCGCGCTACGAGACAGCGAGACCAGCCATCCAAAGGTTCAGACACAGAGATAACTAGGTCCCAAAACAGAAGCTTAAAACCATTAAGCATGTGTGCACCAAAGGCACCAGAAAGTACATAAGATAGCTTGGAAATCATAAGGGGAATCCAACCCCGCAGACGGAAGTCAAAACGGAGCTCAAACGAGCAAGTTACGGTCAAAACAGAGGCATGTCCGAACTTGTGTCCGGACATCAATGTTCAGACACAGGTCGAACTTTAAAACAGAGGCAGAGACAGAGGTGTCCGAACATCAAAGGTCGGCCAGATGTTCGGACGTTCTTCGGAAATCAAACACGCGCAAAGTCCGAACTTGTGTCCGGACATCCATGTTCGGACACAAGTCGAGGCAAAATCAGAGAATACAGAAGGCTGTGTACGAACTTCAAAGCTCGGACGGAAGTTCGGACACAGCGAAAACTCCAGAAGATTTAAAGCGCAACGATGCATGTCCGAACTTCCAAGGTCGGACGGAAGTTCGGACACGCCGAAAAAAACACAGTGAACAGAGGCGATTTTCACACAAACAGAGGCACCAAAACAATGTCAAAACATCATAAGTTTGCAGAAAACAACCTTGGGGGTTTGTAAGCATTAAAACGGTGTTAAACAGACAGTTCACAAACACAATTCACAATCCAAAGACAGAACGCATTCAGAATTCAGAACCAGAACGAAACTCCCCAAGGCCGAACACACTAGCCGAATCCATAAGCCACCTACCTCGGATTAACAGCAGACGAACCAAAATCTGAATAGCAGAGTCCAGGCCAACACAGTTCCAGCAACGCGGACCAACAATGCAATGCCAAACCTCTGACTAAACACAATTGCAACCCCAAATCAGAAACGCAAACCTAAACCCTGAAACTGAAACTGTAATCTGAAATACCATTCTCACCTGAATTCTGACAGCAAAGGCAGCGGATTCGCGGACGACGCCAACAGTAGAAGAGAATTGACAGAGAATGCAGGAACAACCACTGATTCACAATCAGATTGAAGAGGGGAAATTAGAACGCGAAAATCCTCAGAACTGTGGAACTGAAGAAGGCTAAATACTGTACCTTAAACTGAAAAGGGAACGCGACGAAGAGGATGGATCCACAGCAGAGACTCGAATCTTCAAACCGGCACAGCAACCCTTACAGATCGAGAAGGGTATGAGAATACAGAGATAGAGTTGAGAGAGAGGAGCGTCTCAGCAGTTGAAACTGATCGGGAAATTAGATAGTGAGAGCGTGGTGAGAAACGTGGTTAGGGAAGTAATTAAGGATGATTTATTATGGAATAATAATAGGTTCTCACCAGAAAATCAAATGGGAAGGGAAAAAGACTTCCTCGTCCCCAGCTTAATTAGAATGGACCTCCTTGTCCTGAATAATGAAATATCTCAGCATAAGACAATGTTACACGAAATAAAATTGTAACGAACTTTTGGGTTATAACATCACCTCCCCCTTAAAAGAATTTCATCCTCGAAATTAAAACATACCTACTGCTCGAAAAGGGCGGGAAACTGCTAACGAGAGATTGTAGGATAAAACTATATATAAAAAGAATAAAATAATAAACTAAACCTACAACTCTACTACGGGTAGCAAATAAAAACCCGGTCGGAGTATAGTGTAAATATATTACGACCGAGTGAATCGTACCCAAGGGACTTATAGAAAACTAGTCCTAATCCGGGCAAAAGCCTATTCTATAACAAGGGGGAAAGTAAGTGTAAGTACGAATTAAGAAAAACTATCTAAAACCTAATCTAAAATAGTATTTATAATAATCTACCCCAGATTCGAAATGGCAACGTCATAAAAATACAAATGAACACCAAGGGAAAAGAATAAATTCTGAACCAACCAACTTTTGGTAATGCCGGATATTATGCCGGACAGTATGCACCCGGCAAAGACAAGAACCTTGAATGTGCCGGACGTCTTGCACTCGGCATGCCATCCGGCCTTACCAAAATGTCAATTTACTCTTCCAGTTTGAAGCCGAAATAAGCACTCCCAAATCAGTATCAAAAACTAACAATATCTAGGTAATCAACGAACCGAAAAGGGGAGAATTCTAAGCCTTAAATTTCATCATTTAAGTTATAAAAGACAAATAGAATGACCACTTGGAATTCCTCAACCTTTCTGCCTTACCAAGGTCAGAATTGAAGTACTTGGAAGAAGAAACAACTTCATTCCTAATTTGCAATAAACTCAAAATTCCAAGTTGAACTTATATCTTTTATTGAGTGAACATAGTACGTTTACAAAGAGAACCATTTCTAACCAGAGAAGACAAAGAATTCTACATCACCATCCACACAACTACAAGAAGAGAATATAAAGAGGGAGAAGGAGATGTCAATAGCCTTAACCCGACAAGGTCCTCTTCTTCTCTTGCGTGGATGGATCCGTAGACTTCTTTGGACACCAACAATGGAGTGAGGCGGAAATATAGAAGTGAATGGAGTGGATTTGGTATGTTGAAGTGTGTTCAATGATGTAGACTCTCGGCCTATTTATAGGCTCAATGTGTCTGTTGTCGGGCGTCGTGCCGGATGAGGAGTAGCCGGCACATGTGGAAAACGTGTCAACTGCTCAACGGTCGAAACCGCAAAAATCCGCGTGAAACAGTGCATATGCCGGGTAGGATATACCCGGCATCATACCCGGCAACAGCCTAATCACCAACGGTCAATAACTGCTATCGCTTGGTCAACCGTGGCGACTCTTTACTTATGCCGGATAGAATCTACCGGCATTGTGTCCGGCAAAGCCTCTTTCCTGATCTAATCTCGTGCCGTGCAGAAGTTATCCGGCAGGGAGTCCGGCATCAATGAACTTTTGGCTAGAAAATCATCCCTTGCACAGAAAAACATATAAAACATAAGACTGAACTAATAAAACACTTTAATACCTAATATAGCACAAATAACTTATATATAACCTAATTTAGATAAATATAATACTAAATCTAACACCTAAAATATGATAAGTTTGCGGTTTATCAAGGCCCTACACTTACCTTTTGCTAGTCCTCGAGCAAAACAAGATTAGAAAGGACTAATTACTTATGCACAATACAGATAGACTTTAGAATGACAATTAGATAAATATTCTCAACTATATGACTCTAATCCACAAGTATCACTTAAACCTCCTTATTCCATCAGAAACATACGAATGGGTATGAAAGCAAAGAATTTTCAAAACTGATCAAAAACTTTTGGGCTATTTTGCATAAGGGATTTTTGTAATCTCTCCTTTTTCCGGTTTCCATCACTCAGCTCTATTTTTCAAGAGTTTCTGAATGTGGCCAAGACACTCATCAATGGTTTTTATATTCAGCCCTGTTTTGCAAGGGTTTCTGAATCAACCATGATTTTTTTCTGCATTGAAGAACGGGGAATTTAGGAGAAAAATAAAAGAAAAAACTCTCGTTTCTTGCTTTTATTCTGAGGCATTTTTTTTGCAACCTCAAGGAATATAATGCTTTTCCTTTGGAAGAAGATTTCTTTTTCTTTCTCTTTTTTTTCTTTTTCTTCTTCTTCTTCTTCCTTTTTTTCACAAAAACCCTTTTTAAGATTTTCACCCAAAAGATTTTCACAATTTGAAAAGAGAAGGAAAATAATACCCAGAAGTACATAAATGAAAGAATTAGGAGAAAGATCATATACTCATATTAATAGAGAGAATCAAAAAGTTAAAAATAGGAATCTACAAGTCATTAGAAAGCTTACCTCTGAGAGAACAAGCATTTATTCATTCCTAATCTCATCCCAATCAAAAACATGCAAAAAGTTTAGTAAAACATTGATAAACTTTAAACTTATTATATCAAATATACTAGTGATTTATTTTCTATATAAAATATATATATATTTAAAATAAAAATATTTTTTAAGGGGGGACCCTGCCCTACACTTGGCAGGAACACTGTCCCCAGTGTTCAAAAGAAATATAAAGAAATAAGGAAAGGAAGTGACTCCCCTGCGGTGAAAGAAGACCAGATGCGTGGGGCTTGGTGGCGGCACTCTGTCCGGCATGTTCAACTCGAAAAGAAAATAACAAAAAAAAATCAAAGTGAGAGAAGGGATGGATAAAACGAGATACTTGTAATAATAAATAAAAAGATATTTACATAATTAAAATTGCGAAAATGAAAAGAAATAACAAAATTGGGCATGCCGGACGTGGTGCCGGGTGTGCGGCGCCCGGCATTTGACTCCCTCCCAGATTGTCGGGCTGATTTTACCCGGCTATACGCCCGGCGTGTTCAAACTTGAAAAAAAAAAGAGAAATAAATAAAACGGAAAAGGGAAGGTAAAGATAAAATAGTAGTGCAATAGGAAGGAATATTTACAACAACTCTAAAATTGAAGATAAAATGTAAAATAAAGAGTTGAGATTGAATATGTACAATTTTAAATCAATAAATCAAAGAATAAAGAATAGGGTTTTACCGAATTTAGAACTTGGACTAATTCCAAGTCCCCGGCAACGGTGCCAATTTGCTAAACGAGAGATTGTAGGATAAAACTATATATAAAAAGAATAAAATAATAAACTAAACCTACAACTCTACTACGGGTAGCAAATAAAAACCCGGTCGGAGTATAGTGTAAATATATTACGACCGAGAGAATCGTACCCAAGGGACTTATAGAAAACTAGTCCTAATCCGGGCAAAAGCCTATTCTATAACAAAGGGGGAATAGTAAATGTGTAAACACAAATTAAGAAAAACTATCTAAAACCTAATCTAAAATAGTATTTATAATAATCTACCCCAGATTCGAAATGGCAACGTCATAAAAATACAAATGAACACCAAGGGAAAAGAATAAATTCTGAACCAACCAACTTTTGGTAATGCCGGATATTATGCCGGACAGTATGCACCCGGCAAAGACAAGAACCTTGAATGTGTCGGACGTCTTGCACCCGGCATGCCATCCGGCCTTACCAAAATGTCAATTTACTCTTCCAGTTTGAAGCCGAAATAAGCACTCCCAAATCAGTATCGAAAACTAACAATATCTAGGTAATCAACGAACCGAAAAGGGGAGAATTCTAAGCCTAAATTTCATCCTTTAAGTTATAAAAGACAAATAGAAAGACCACTTGGAATTCCTCGACCTTTCTGCCTTACCAAGGTCAGAATTGAAGTACTTGGAAGAAGAAACAACTTCATTCCTTATTTGCAATAAACTCAAAATTTCAAGTTGAACTTATATCTTTTATTGAGTGAACATAATACGTTTACAAAGAGAACCATTTCTAACCAGAGAAGACAAAGAATTCTACATCACCATCCACACAACTACAAGAAGAGAATATAAAGAGGGAGAAGGAGATGTCAATAGCCTTAACCCGACAAGGTCCTCTTCTTCTCTTGCGTGGATGGATCCGTAGACTTCTTTGGACACCAACAATGGAGTGAGGCGGAAATATAGAAGTGAATGGAGTGGATTTGGTATGTTGAAGTGTGTTCAATGATGTAGACTCTCGGCCTATTTATAGGGCTCAATTGTGTCTGTTGCCGGGCGCCGTGCCAGATGAGGAGTAGCCGGCACATGTGGAAAACGTGTCAACTGCTCAACGGTCGAAACCGCAAAAATCTGCGCGAAACAGTGCATATGCCGGGTAGGATATACCCGGCATCATACCCGGCAACAGCCTAATCACCAACGGTCAATAACTGCTATCGCTTGGTCAACCGTGGCGACTCTTTACTTATGCCGGATGGAATCTACCCGGCATTGTGTCCGGCAAAGCCTCTTTCCTGATCTAATCTCGTGCCGTGCAGAAGTTATCCGGCAGGGAGTCCGGCATCAATGAACTTTTGGCTAGAAAATCATCCCTTGCACAGAAAAACATATAAAAACATAAGACTGAACTAATAAAACACTTTAATACCTAATATAGCACAAATAACTTATATATAACCTAATTTAGATAAATATAATACTAAATCTAACACCTAAAATATGATAAGTTTGCGGCTTATCAGAAACTTGGAGCGCACTTCACTTTCGACCTCCCAGGTTGCCTCCTCCTCTGATTGACCCGACCACTGCACCTTCACCAAGGGCATGGTCTTACTCCTGAGCTTGCGGACATCCCGCGCTAGAATCCTCGAAGGAACTGCCTCGAACGTGAAGTCCTCCCTCAACCGAAGCGGACTGAAGTCAATCACATGCGACGGGTCCGGAATATACTTCCTCAGCATAGACACGTGGAACACACTGTGAACACCAGCCAACGACGGTGGCAAAGCTAAACGATAGGCAACCGGTCCGATCCTCTCCAAGATCTCAAAAGGACCCACAAAGCGAGGGCTAAGCTTGTCTCTCTTCCCAAACCGGACGACTCCTCGAACTGGAGAAACCTTCAGATACACATGGTCGCCCACCTCAAACTCTAGAGGTCATCTCCTCTGATCGGCGTAACTCTTCTGACGACTCTGAGCCAAAAGCAAGCGCTCTCTGATAGACTGAATCTTGCCCACAGCATCCTGAACTAAGTCTGGACCAATCACGGCTCTCTCCTTCAGATCATCCCAACAGATGGGTGACCTGCATCTCCTGCCATACAAGGCCTCAAACGGAGTCATCCCGATACTGGTCTGGAAGCTATTATTGTATGCAAACTCTATTAAGGCAACGTGCTGATCCCAGCTGCCCCCGAAGTCCAACACACATGCTCTGAGCATGTCCTCAAGGACCTGATTCGTCCTCTCTGCCTGACCATCTGACTGAGGATGATACGCTGAGCTGAACGACAACTTCGTCCCCAAAGCCTGATGCAAACTCTGCCAGAATCTGGATACGAAGCGCGGGTCTCTGTCAGACACAATGGAAGCAGGGACTCCATGCAACCGCACAATCTCATCCACGTACAACTGAGCCAAGCGATGCTAACTGAAGGTCTTCTTGACAGGCAAGAAGTGAGCGCTCTTCGTGAGCCGGTCCACAATGACCCAAACCGCATCAACCCCCCCCCCCCCGGAGTCTTAGGCAGTCCCATAACGAAGTCCATACCGACGCTCTCCCACTTTCACTCCGGAACGGGAAGAGGCTGAAGCAAACCACCTGGTCTCTGATGCTCGGCTTTGACCTGCTGACAGGTCCGACATCTGGATACAAAGTCTGAAATATCCCTCTTCATGTTGCTCCACCAGAATGTCTCACGTAGGTCCCGGTACATCTTCACACCTCCTGGGTGTACCGAGTACGGGGCTCCATGAGCCTCCTGCATAATCTCCCGATCTCAAGGCGTCTTTCGCATGCACACAAACACGGTCCCGAACCTCAGTCAGAAGCCATCCTCTGAAACCCGGAACTCGGACTCCTGACCGCAGCAACACTCTCTCCTGATCTTACATAAACTGACATCGTGCTCCTGACCTGGCCTTGATCCGGTCGATCAAGGTAGCTGAATCTGCAACGCTGTAACTCAAGAACATCCCGACCTCTCTGGACGGACGACCCAGATACCCATACGCTGCAACTCAAGAGCATACCTCTGCATACCAGACATAGCACAAACGGCTTCCAGATGGACCCCTCTACTGAGCGCATCAGCAACCACATTCGCCCTACCCGGATGGTAGAGAATCTCCAGATCATAGTCGTGCAGCAACTCCAGCCACCTCCTCTGCCTCAAGTTCAACTCCTTCTGAGTGAATAGATACTTGAGGCTCTTATGGTCCGTATAAACTTTACACGCTGCCTCATCTACAAGTAGTGCCTCCAAATCTTCAACGCAACCACAGCAGCTAACTCCAGGTCGTGGGTCGGATAGTTCTTCTCATACGGCTTCAACTGACGAGAGCCATATGCTACTACCGTCCCATGCTACATAGCACACACCCCAGTCCCTTATGGGACGCATCACAGAAAACCTCCAGACCCTCATTACCCTCTGGAAGGGTCAGAATCGGCGCAGACGTCAACCTCCTCTCCAGCTCCTGAAACACACTCACAGCCTCACTCCACTCGAACTTCACATCTTCCTTCTGCAGTAGATACGAGTCAAAGGGATCACTAGCTTTGAAAAGCCCTCCACAAACTTACGATAGTAGCCCGCTAATCCAAGGAAGCTATAAATCTCTCCAACATTATAGTAGGCCTGGCCCACTCAGTAATAGCTCTAATCTTCTCCGGATCTACGGAGATACCATCCTTGGAGACAACGTGTCCCAAGAATACCACCTGATCCCAACCAGAACTCACACTTCTTCAACTTCGCATACAGCTCCTTCTCCCTCAGAGTCTGGAGAACAGTCCTCAAATGCTCCTCGTGCTCCTCAGCACTCTTGGAATACACCAAGATGTCATCAATAAACACCACAACGAATTGGTCCAAAAACGGCTTGAACACCCGGTTCATCATGTCCATAAATACAGAAGGCGCATTCGTCAGACCGAATGGCATCACTAGGAACTCGTAGTGTCCATAACGAGTCCTGAAGGCGGACTTAGGCACATCGTCTGCCTTAATCCTCAACTGATGATAACCGGACCTCCAATCGATCTTCGAAAACACCTTAGCTCCTGCTAACTGGTCGAACAAGTCATCAATGCGAGGGAGAGGATACCTATTCTTAATGGTAACCTTGTTGAGCTCCCTGTAGTCAATGCACAAACGCATGCTACCGTCCTTCTTCTTGACAAATAACACTGGCGCTCCCCAAGGTGACACACTAGGGCGGATGAAGCCCTTGTCCAACAACTCCTGCAACTGAACCTTCAACTCCTTAAGCTCAGCAGGCGCCATGCGGTATGGGGCCTTAGAAATGGGCTGAGTCTCAGGTGCGAGCTCGATCGAGAACTCCACCTCTCTGACAGGGGGAAGCCCAGGTACATCATCCTGGAACACGTCGGGGAAGTCTCTGACCACTGGAATGTCCTCCAACTTCGCATCCTTGCGAACCTCAGGGATGTAGCACAGATATCCCTGGCATCCTTTCCTCAGAAAACGAAACGCCTGCATGGCTGAAATCACTGGCGGCGAGCACGGGATTCCATTCCCCTGCTACAACTAGGCGGGGCTGACCCGGCTCCTCAAAGGTCACTCTCGAAGCAGCACAATCAATGTGGGCATGGTGCGCAGCAAGCCAATCCATGCCCAAATCACATCAAAAGTAGTCATCTCCATCGGGATGAGGTTAGCAACAGAGTCCTATCTCTGACTAACATAGGACTATCCATACAAACAGAGTTCAAAAGCATAGAAGAGTCTCTAACTAATGACTATGCACACACAGCTCAACACCCAGAGGCACAACAGGCAAACCGAGCTCACCCACTAACTCAGCAGAAATAAAAGAGTGGGTGGCTCCAGAGTCAAACAAGCAGAAAATAGAACGAGAAGACAACTGGAGAATACCTGTGACAACTCTGTCAGTCGATCGGTCTCTCTCTCCACCATCGCGTACACTCTGGCCTGGCCCTGGGGCTTCTTCTGCTCAGCCCGGTCCCGATCTCTGGACCCTGAAGCAGACTCACCAGCTCTAACTCCAGAGCTACCCCTGCTCCTCTCGCCTGAGGGCAATCAGCAATCCTGTGGTCCAAGGAGCCGCACTTGAAGCAGGCTCCTGACTTCCTATAACAGTCCTGACCTCTGTGAAACTTGCCGCAGACCCGGCACTTCGAACGGGGACTGACGAGTCGAACCACCTCTATCCCGTGAACGGTCTCCAGAGCAGTCTCCAGCTCGATCTCCAGTATACTGCTTCTTCTGAGAGGCAGACTGATCTCTCCTATCGCTCTTGTCGGTCCTCTGCTTCCTCTTCTGGTCCTTCCCGCCAGACTGGCGGCCCCTCAAATCAGCCTCTACCAACAGGGCGACATCAGCAACGTCCCTGAAGGTTTTGTGACGCAGAGGCGTCACAGTAGAGCGAATATCCGGCCTTAAGCCGCTCTCAAACTTCCTGGCCTTCCTATGCTCATCCGGCTCAGGTGCAAACTTAGACAAACTGATGAACTTCCTGGCGTACTCCTCCACTCATATCCCGACCCTGGCGTAGTCGGTTATACTCCAGAATGCGCTGGTCCTTATACACATCGGGGTAGAACTGCTTATTGAACTCCCCAGTAAACTGCTCCCACGTCCAAGGCTGTGGGAATCTCCCCATCACTGACCTCCACCACTCCTTGGCTTCGGCCTTGAAGAGGAAGGTGGCGAAGTCCACCTTCTGCTCCTCCTCAGAGCCCATCACACGCAGCAAATCCTCGACCTCAGTCAACCAATGACTGGCCTCCTGGGGGTCTCCTGCCCCATCGAACGACGGCGGCTTCAGCTTCATGAACTCCTGAAGCGCCTTCACATTCCGGCCTCCAGCATCAGCCCCAGCTGGGCCTGGCCCTCCAACTGGTCCTCCTCCTGCAGCCATGGTCTGCATGAGCTGCATCATAAACTGTTGAACAGCATC
>CM041777.1:440249929-440363122 GCA_023374045.1 Limonium bicolor
ACATTAGCGTTCCTTCGATGTCCGGTATGGTTTCTTGTAGCCTTCTTGCTACCGATTATACTCGGCTTGTGTTGAAATACCCCAAACCTAAGTATGCTAAGTAGACATCAAATTCTGAGTGTAGCTAGAATATGCCTTAGAAAGATTGGTAGACAACTTAAACCAAGGAAAACCAAAAAAGGCCTTAAGGGCATCAGGGCAAAACGTGCTCTAAGCTTGGAGGGACTTGGGTGAGTACCCAATATCATGATAAACCTTAGTAATATTCTAATGGTCATTTAAATCAATTAGCAAAGAAAAACCAACTTGAAACAAGTTAAACACAAAATGTGCTTAAAGTCTTCAAAGCACATTTTTGAGAAATGTCTTAGAATTGAGTTTTTGAGTGGCTTAAATGTCCATCATTACTCGTTAAATCAACATGTGTACTAATTATTATCACATTAGGAGGTCTAAATCAATGGGAATCAAAAATTTCAGAAATATGTGCACTTAGTGAATATTGCCATTAGTGACTAGTTTAAGTTTTATCAACTTAAGGCAATTAGTTGGTCAAACAAGACCTAAATATCTTGTTTATAATGAGGGGGCCGGTTTTTTCAAGGGAGGATGAGTCCCCATAAGTAGTCAAATAAGAAGAAAGAAGAGATAATAAAAAGCGTACTATTTGCTGTTTAAGCAAATATCTTATATTAGCCACCTTTCTTCTTCTCTCTCTCATTTCTCTTCTTCACACGTTCCACCATCTTCTTCCTCCTTCATTCACGTAGGAGCAGCACCCAGGCAACACCACCTTGCCTTGTCCATACGTACTCATTTTAGCTCCAAATCAAAACTAAACACATATTTCTCATTAGTTAGGCCAAGACCGATCTTTCTATCTTTCAAATCTTTCAAGCTCCATTTTGGGGCCAAGAGGAAACTCCATTGATAGGAAAATCAAGTTTGAAGATCCATTAGCTTCTCCATTCTCTTAGGTAAAGAAAATGTAAGAAAACCAAGTTTCCATCATCTTCCTTATATGGCCGAAAATTCCTTCTCATGGGGCCATGTTTTTATGCCTTGTTCTAGCTTGATTATTCACCAAGGACTAGTGGAGGTCCTATTTCATTCATGCCAAGTCTACCTTGAACTTCAAAGGTAATCATCCACTTTTATGCCTTAGAACACATTTCTAACCTAGGTTTTTATTCCTTGAGGTTAGTGTATTGTTTAGTACTTATATGAGTCATTGAATATTGATAGAACTTGGCAAGGGGAATTTAAGTGTGGCCGAGATCATGCAAGAAGAAAGTCTAAGGGAGGAAGTTTAAGATAAGCTTGAGAAAACAGGTAAAATGCTTACCTAATGGTGGTTTAAGTTTTAAGGGATGAGTTTAGGTGATACCAATGTGGCTTAGAGCTTACATTGTGTATTGGGTTTATAACCTAAGAAAAAGAACTTAAATAGCTTGTGAACTTGTGACTAAGGAGCCAAGTGGGAATGATTAGTAATATAAGTTTAAGAAGGATTTTAAGAGCATTATAATTACTATGAGATTGATGGTGTATTCGCAGGTTGAAAGCTTTTATATTGGGAAATTCTGTTTTTAAGTAAGTCATTTAAGGGCCTAAGATCCATGTCATTTAAGAGCCTTAGTGCTATGCAATTTAGCTTATTGCAATATATTGTTTGTTGTGAATGAGTTGGTTTGGGTGTGAGATGATATGATGAGAAGAACTTGATGTGTGTGAGATGGTTGAATGAGGAAAAATAAAGTGTTTGGGCATGATAATATACTAGAGGAGCTATGGGCAAAATTTGAGTAGAAATAAGTGTTTAGGTGATGGTGGTGAATTAATATGACCTAGGATTTACTAGGAGTCATTATGAGGAATTTGAGTGGAGTTATTAACTAAGGAGTTCTTGAGGTTTAGAATGACCTAGAGAGATGTCTAGGAGGAATTGGAGGATTGGTGAGTGTTTTTGAACACACCAAATCAGGAGATGAGGAATGTAAGACTTGTGCATAAGTTTAAGGAGAAGGTGTAATGCTTAAGGTGATTAAGATATGTCCTAAGGGAATTTATGACTAAGGAAGTACTAGGAAGTCTTAGAGGTTGTCTTGATGAAAAAGGGGTGAGATAAAGTGTTATAATAGTTTAATGACTTAGGCATTACTTTGAAGGATTTAGGAATCAAGAGAATGTAATTGAGTATTAGGACTTAGGCAATGTTGGTAAACAACTAGGAAGGAAATAAGTGTTGATGGAAGGAAGCTTAAGCTTGTGAAGGAACTTTAAGTAAATGCATAAAGAATTTCGATGGTGAAAGATGCTTGGGAGATGAGGTTGTAGTGGTGAGGAAAACATTTGGCATAGTGGTTACATTAGGTATGAACCAACCACCTAGAACCTAGAGGAAAACGTTACAAGTGTTCATTATTACAAGGAAAATGCATAATGACTAAGGTGGATCTTGGTGAAAGATTTAATGTGTTTTAGAGGAGGGCTTAAGGTGTATTTGAAGTGCCCAAATGAGGTTATAACATATTAGGATATATGAGAGAAGTTTAGAGTTGAAAAGAATTTAGAACAAGGTTCTGGAGCCGACCGACCTTAGGACCGGACTTGCAAGGTCGGTCGAGCTCAAATTACACTACCGGAGAAAGTTTCTGGAATGGACCGACCTTGGGACCGGACTTGCAAGGTCGGTCAGGGCATGTATTTTGTACGGTAATAAGTCTCTGGAATCGACCGAACATGGGACGGACTTGGCAAGTTCGGTCGAGCTTAAATTTCCTCGGGGAAACTCTCGGGAATGGACCGACCTTGGGACCGGACTTGCAAGGTCGGTCGGGGTAGAATTTCAAACGATGAAGTGTTTCTGGAATGACCGACCTTAGGTAAGGTCGGTCGGAAGTTCGGTCGGGCCAAAAAAAAAGGAAATTTTAAATTCTAAGAATGGTAATAGGTAATAAGGTATACCTTGGTAGGGTGGTAATGATTAGGACCCTAGGAACTTAAAGGATTAAGTTAAGTTAGTATAAACTTAAAAGTTTAAGGTTAAGTTGTAAGATTAAGTTGTAAGACTTAGAGGTGTTAGGAGGGAATCATTAAGGGATTAAGTAAGTTAAGCAAGTTAAGTAAGTTGGATTAATTAAGTGATTAACAACCTAAAACTGAATGAATGTTTTAGGACTTGGGGATTTGGACTCCGGAAGAGAGTAAGCACCGAACGACCAACGGTGACGATACAATTCTCTTGTGACCTGCTGCTAACGAGGTGTCCCTCGGCTTGTGTGCTATTTGTTTTTTGTGTGCTCACTAAACAAGATAAAGCATGCAACCGGAATATATTGTATTATTGTATTGTTGTGTGATGTTTGAAAACTAACACAACATACCGTGAGAACTTACTAACCAATGTTTAGTAAGGAATTGGGTGAGACTAAGGAACGCCCCCTAATGAGGGACGATATGAACCGAAAGAGGTTAACAATAAACATGGTCTTGAGATTACTACTAACTGAAACTTGAGTGAGGAAACATGGGACCGATCTCCGGTCATGCATGCTAAGGAAAAAGGGGGACGGTATCTGAATCAGATCCGCCCTCCGCTTAAGGACTTGTCTTCGGACTTGTAGCCTAGGGCCGGTTGCCGGCTCAGCTGCGCTGGACTCCCGTCCAGAGTAGGTGGCATTAGATGGTGCGGTGGGATCACCTAAATCCCAGGTTCGAATTAAGCTACAACCATTCCCCTCCAGGACGGTTTGTATACTGAGATTAAGTTAAGATTGAGATTAAGGTAAGGTTAAGATAGTTGCAACCATTCCTTTTTAAAGGATGGTTTGTATTGCTAAGTTTAAGATTAAGGTAAGGTTAAGATAAGTTGCAACCATTCCTTTTTAAAGGATGGTTTGTATTGCTAAGTTTAAGATTAAGGTAAGGTAAGATGAGTTGCAACCACTCCTTTTTAAAGGACGGTTTGTAATATTAAGATAAGATAAGACTAAGATTGAGGTGAGATAAGGATGGACTAAGATTAAGAGGGAACATTACTTAAGGAGTTAAATAATTAACTCTCTAATTAAGGGAACGCATTTAAGTCGTTCATTGTGTGTGAACTTTGATTGTTCATATATGGATTGTTGTTTACAGCATTTACTATTATGTTGTGCATTTAATCAACCTCCATGCTATCGACAATTAGTCATCGTAGCCACGTTAGCTTGGGGCCATGAGGGGATCGTACCAGCATTCGTGCTGACCCCCTTTGGGGGCTGTTTTTACTACACAGGTACATCAGGAAGCGGCCGTCGCAAAAGTAAGAAGAGGATACAAGTGTTAAGGATTAAGATGACCTACGAGTTGTGCATGTACACTCGTATGGCAATTGAGTTAGTAAGATGTATAGGTTGTTGAGAGGATTGTAAGAAGAATATGTATTTGGTTAAGGTTGTTATGTACTAATGTTCGGTATATTCTGTAGTCAGACTGTGGCAAGGTCCTGGATTGTAAAGAATCCCGCTGTGACATGTATATTATATGCTGTTAAGTTGCGAGACCACAATTGGATTGAGTTGGGGTGTTACAAAAAGTGGTATCAGAGCGTAGTTACGCTCTGAAGACAAGAAATACCGAACTTAGGAGAATATTGAGGTTGAGATTGAGATATGGGTTAAGGGTTGAGATAGAGTGAGAGGTGCGTTAGTCAGGACTTCCCGGTGTTTACCGGATATCCATAGTACCTAGACCCGCCCTCCACATCCCTAACCCTGAATATGTGGAAGAAACGCCAGAGAGAAGAAAGCCTTCTCTTACTCGGGGAACCCGATCTGGCAGTTAGCTAACAGTAAGCAATACGAGAAACAACTTGTTGTACAACAGTTATGGAGAACTTGGAGGGTTTTAATGGAGCGCAATAGAGAACAGGCGCTACCATGGAATTCTATCATAAGGGAACGATAATTACCGGCAACATGGGTCGACATGCTACGCAGTCGAAATAACCCGCAATACCAATGATGAGAGCACTACGGGTGCAATAGAAAGGAAAAAGGGAAGTGACATGAGTACCGGACAGTGGTCCGAAGGAGCATAACAGTAGAATAATACAAAGCACGAGTTGAGATTACTGGAAAGTCCAGTTAAGAACCGGAACTCCAAACCCCATACAATGAGGAAGGTTACAAGACCTGGCCGAAATAATGCGGACGACGGTAGAAATTATACAAATGTATACCGAAATAGGACTACGAGGTAGTGCCTAAAAGAGAATTATTACTTAATAACCACAACAAAATGTGTGGAGACAGGAGCGAGGAATAAGACATAAGGAAATATTAAGGGATTCCCTCAGAAAGAGGAACGCCCTGATGTATGACAGTACTGTCAAACAACAGGAAACTGCCGGATGGTCGGTTATCCAAATAAGAGATTATCGAAGGAGTCCCGAGGACTACCAATTACATGGAAATTAGAAGAAAGTGTCACTACCGATGTACTTGTACCAATAACCCATCCTGCATGGCGCACTTGCCATAGCAAGTGCTACCACGGTTAAGCTACACGGAAAGCCATCACGGCAAGATAGGAGAACGCTACAGTTGAAACGCATATTAATACCGGATTGTAAATCCACGAGAACAAAAAAAATAGGACCTTGGAAGGGCCTGACGCCTACCATATGAGATGAACTGACACATCAGTCACAGAGAGCTGAGCTTAGACGAAAATCTAAACCATATAAATTAGCAACGGTATAACCCACTACAACAACAATTGACAGTACAGTAAGTACACCAATCCCGAACTCAAAAGGGAAAACCTAAGAGATCGCTCGTAATGCGAGCAAAAACACTATATAGCAATGACATACAAGGGATGTATTATAGGACTATTGAGACTGTGAAGCATCGACTTACAACGAAACGGTAAGACTCTCAGAGTGACCATTAAGGACACCAATAACAACATTCTCCAATGAAGATGTTGGAAAACCCGGAAATCAAGGATAAAAGAAATAACATAAGCTATAACCTACTAAGGATTAAAGTCGTAGAACCCTAGAAAAGGAAAGCTCAGAGGACTACCCCCACAGAGCGGGCATAGTCGAGCCGAACAACTGATGAATGACAGTTAACACTGTTGTTTAACTCATTAACACCCAAGTATGATTGATCATCAACGGGTGGCATAGTCAACGAAGTGAATGAAGTTGAGAAGAGTATTATAACAGGATTATATCCACACTTTGACACCTTAAGGTGAACGCCTAATACAAACCTAACCTTGACTATTAAAAGACTAAGTCTAGTAAAGACAGCTTGTCAAACACATTAATAACCTCAGATCACCTGAACAACTTCCCTAGCAGAAGCAGGATGCAGCAACTTATCATGAACCCGATGTACATTTGTATGTAAACCTAATTTGGGGTATTCAAAGAACTAGAATCTTATAGGTATGGACCTGCAGATGAGTAAGAGTACAAATAATGAACTGAGACATTAAGCATAAGAGCTACGAGCCAAGGATGTTAACCACATCAGAGCCCGAGGCGCAGTAAGTTATAAGAGCTTGTGTAAGCCACGAAGGGACTACAATTTGTATATGAACGGTTTACCAACCTAACTTAATTGGAAAACATTACCAGAAAGGGTACCCAATGAGATATTGAGATAATGCTAAGGACAGGAGCGGAGAAGACCATGCCTTTTAGGGTGGGATACCCCCCTTGTTGTGAGGCCATGAGTGGGAAGAACCCCTCAAAAAGGGCTTTCACCTATTAGAGATAAATACCTTTATTTAGAAAAGGAACTATAACCTTGAGATTACCTTAGAACATACCATATACACTTGAAATACTAAGGAAGGTTGCACAGATAGACCCCATATCCAACACCCAGGATGTAAGAATTAGTAATGGTCAGAGATAAATATTGTGACTGCACATTATGGCACGTCATTAATCAATGCTCAGAAGAGCTTGTGATTCAGTGGATGACTTCTTCAGTAACCCGTTAAATTACATGGTAGATACATCACAAGGGTGAAAGAACGAAAGAGATTAGCCTACTTACGAATCTGAGATTGGAGCATAACATCTTCATATCAAGAGTCAACTATTTTACACACGGTAACGACAACCGCCAATACCAAAATGAGAGAACTCCCAGTGTGTTTACACCAAGAAGGGATTGATTATAAGGTAAGACATTAGAATAAATGAGTAAGAGGTTGCACCATCACTGGGCAACATGGTAAGAGCCAACCCACGGTAGTAGTGGTCGTGAGTACAATAGTTATATAAGGGGAATTAAGTCGTGGTGCGCGGTAAAGCGACCGTTATATGAGCCGTCAAATATTGACACGAGGCAATGAGATTTATGAGTTAATACCAGTATAAGTAAGGAAATAAGATGGTAGACGAACTGAGCATTGATGCCAGTAGTCTGGACCTAGTTAGGTAAGATTTCACAGGAACACTACCCATTCCTCATGGAACTAGAAGTGCATTCATAGTAGAACAATATGAGAAACATGATAAGAGGCTCTACGGAAAGAGACCTCAATTATTAAGAGACCGAATCAGTACGGATGCAGAAAGGAGCTGGAGCATACCATACCCAAGACCAGTAAATGGATTTCCCTTGATTAACTTCAAGAAGAACATAATGTATTATGGACAATAAAAGGGGAGATCGACAACAGAATACTTCATAATTAGCAATAGTTAAACGTGTGACGGACACTATGAGTTTACTAAAACGAGACGTGGACGACTACACCCACAGGGGCTTGCAGGCCTAACATGCTCATTTATGAGTTAGTTGGGTAGTAGTAATGTACCAGTAAGGTACCCCATGCATGTAGACGAGTGGTGTAAGGAACACGGGAGGTAGTCGACTCCGTACCACGGACAGCGACACAAGATCAGACAAGAGCGCCATTACCGCAAACAGTCGAAGAGAAGAACTCAGTTGAATCAGCAACATAGAGGAACCAGAGAACAGATAATTAAGGACTATGAAGTGCGAAGAGCACGGATTTTTAAGTACAGACATTGGACATTTCTTAAGATGTAGGGATTAAGACTATAAAGCGCAATATGCACTAAACAGTAGTTTCAGACTAAGGATCATCCTCAGACCAAAGGTCAGTTGGGGAGAACAATTTAGACATTCGAGAAAATACTAAGAGTATGAGCATAAGACCTTCAAGGATGGATAGACGAGCTACAACTCATTAAGGCCGTGTATATATAAAGATAACGTGTCCATTGAGAGACCAATATTCCTAAACTGTAAGGAGGCAGGAGGATAATAATACCATGAGTATAGAAAAGCAGTTAAGCCTAAGATTATCAGAGTTGCGCAGCGAAAGCTAGCAGACCAGTACCTTTGAGGTTAGACCAAACTAAGTTGAGAATATGGTATAAGTACCATTAAGAATCCTCGATGCAGAGACTAAGTCATTAGCATAGTTATGACCCTCTGATCGAATCGTAAGTGAGATCGATGACTGGAAGCTAGAATACTTGGTGAGAATTAGACATCTTGAACTTATGTTCAAGGATGATATGACGCTGATTACGTGGGCGTAATCCATTTTAAGGGGGGTAGAGCGAAAACCGCTTAGCGTATGTTTGTGTACTGAGTACATAAACTACGGTGTGCATAGCACAAAATAATTTGTGAATATGTTTACATAAACATTTAAAGATAAATTATGGTTATTGCACACAGAAGATGTGAATACCATACATATTAAGTACCTATCTTGTTAACTCCGGTGTGAGTACAAGTTAAGAGAATTAAGAAATAAGGAATATATGAGGTATGAGTCGATATGAGACTATGTGTGAGATAAGAATAAGATAACATTATGAGATACAATTCGATATGATTATGAGTTAGGAAATAGTAATGCTGTGTGGTATGAGACAGTAGAAGTGGGTATGAGACTGATATAGAAGTTAGTAGGAATTTAAGTCTTGAGGTAATTACTAAGAGATGAATCGGGAATGTTTGATGGACTGAGTCCACATTTGGGAGATGTATGATTATGATTAGGAAACTAAATAGAAAATTGGACATGAGTGAATTATTTGGATGTTTGAAAATGACGTGGAAGTGGAACTTGATTTCTAGGGATCAAGGGAAACCGAACACAAATTGGGGTGGAAGGATAGTTCTACACTGATGCTGATCACATCAGGGTTGGATGATTCCTGAAACTCCCTACCAGTGGTCACAATTAAATCAAACTAAGGATAGAGGCCTTAGGATAAAAGAAATTGGAGTTGATTGTATTTTAATTAGAGGAATTATTCCTCACATGACCTCGTAAAAAGGATTACCTTTTTACTGAGTCTCGCCCATGAAATCGAGGACGCACGAGCCTTTGTCTTCGGACCGGTGACATGGGAGAGCAGCGTGTTTTGTTTCTGGCCCATGGTGACGAGGACGAATGAGCCATTGTCTACGACCGGTGACATGGGAGAATACATTGGAAGTTATGTGAATGTTTTAATCATCAAAAAGGAACAAAAGGAATTTTGAGTGCTACCATGCTTAAGCATGTTGTGTGATATTTAAGTATAAGAATATGGTGGATCCAATGAGATTAAGTATACATAAGTATGATCTATATGATCTAAGGAATGAGGTAAGACATGCATCTAATAAGAAAGATGCATGGGAACTTTGGGGACAAAGTTCTTTTAAGGGGGGTAGATTGAAATACCCCAAACCTAAGTATGCTAAGTAGACATCAAATTATGATGTAGTAAGGCCAGAAATGCCTTAGAAAGATTGGTAGACAATTTAAACCAAGGAAAACACAAGAAAATGCCTTAAGGGCAATCAGGGCAAAACGTGCTCTAGCTTGGGGGACTTGGGTGAGTACCCAAATATCATGATAAGACCTTAGTAATATTCTAATGGTCATTTTAATCAATTAGCAAAGAAAACCAAGCTTGAAAACAAGTTAGAACACAAAATGTGCTTTAAGAAGTCTTAAAGCACATTTTTGAGAAATTGTCTTAGAATTGAGTTTTGAGTGGCTAAATGCCCATCATTACTCTTTAATCAACATGTGTACTAATTAGTATCACATTAGGAGGTCTAAATCAATGGGAAATCAAAATTTTCAGAATATGTGCACTGATTAGTGAATAGTGCCAATTAGTGACTAGTTTAAGTTTTAATCAACTTAAGTCAATTAGTTGGTCAAACAAGACCATAATATCTTGTTTATAGGGGCCGGTTTTTCTAAGGGAGGATGAGTCACCATAAGTATCAAATAAGGAAGAAAAGAAGAGATAAGTAAAGAGTACTATTTGCTTTATCAAATATCTTATATGCCACCTTTCTTCTTCTCTCTCTTCATTTCTCTTCTTCACATGGTTCCACCATCTTCTTCCTCCCTTCATTCACGTAGCGCAGCACCCATGGCAACACCACCTTGCCTTGTCCATAACTTACTCATTTTAGCTCCAAATCAAAAACTAAACACATATTTCTCTTAGTTAGGCCAAGACCTATCTTTCTATCTTTTCAAATCTTTCAAAGCTCCATTTGGTGCCAAGAGGAAACTCCATTGATGGAGGAAAATCAAGTTTGAAGAGCTCATTAGCTTCTCCATTCTCTTAAGGTAAAGAAAATGTAAGAAAACCAAGTTCCATCATCTTCTTATATGGCCGAAAATTCCTTCTCATGGGGCCATGTTTTTATGCCTTGTTCTAGCTTGATTTATTCACCAAGGACTAGTGGAGGTCCTATTTCATTCAATGCCAAAGTCTACCTTGAGACTTCAAAGGTAATCATCCACTTTTATGCCTTAGAACACATTTCTAACCTAGGTTTTTATTCCTTGAGGTTAGTGTATGTTTAGTACTTATATGAGTCATTGAATATTGATTAGAACATTGGCAAGGGGAATTTAAGTGGTGGCCGAGAATCATGCAAGAAGAAGGTCTAAGGAAAGTTAAGATAAGCTTGAGAAAACAAGGTAAAATGCTTACCTAATGGTGGTTTAAGTTTTAAGGGATGAGTTTAGGTGATACCAATGTGGCTTAGAGCTTACATTGTGTATTGGGTTTTATAACCTAAGAAAAAACTTAAATAAGCTTGTGAACTTGTGACTAAGGAGCCAATGGGAATGAGTTAGTAATATAAGTTTAAGAAGGATTTTAAGAGCATTATAATTACTATGAGATTGATGGGTGTATTCGCAGGTTGAAAGCTTTTATATGGGGAAATTCAGTGTTTAAGTTTAAGTCATTTAAGGGCCTAAGAGCCATGTCATTTAAGAGCCTTAGTGCTATGCAATTTAAGCTTATTACAATATGAGTTTGTTGTGATTGTTGGTTTGGGTGATGAGATATGATGAGAAAACTTGATGTGTGTGATGGTTGAATGAGGAAAAATAAAGTGTTTGGGCATGATAATATACTAGAGGAGCTGTGGCGAATTTGAGTAGAAAATAAGTGTTTAGGTGATGGTGGTGAATTAATACGACCTAGGATTTACTAGGTCATTAGAGGAATTTGAGTGGAGATTAGTTAACAAGGAGTTCTTGAGGTTTTAGAATGACCTAGAGATGTCTAGGAGGAATTGGAGGATTGGTGATGTTTTTGAACACACCAAACAGGAGATGGAATGTAAGACTTGTGCATAAGTTTAAGGAGAAGGTGTAATGCTTAAGGTGATTAATATGTCCCTAAGGAATTTAATGACTAAGGAAGTACTAGAGTCTTAGAGGTGTCTTGATGAAAAGGGTGAGATAAAGTGTTATATTAGTTATGACTTAGGCATTACTTTGAAGGATTTAGGAATCAAGAATGTAATTGAGTATTTAGGACTTAGGCAAATGTTGGTAAACAACTAGGAAGGACTAGTTGTTGTGATGGAAGGAAGCTTAGCTTGTGAAGGAACTTTAAGTAAATGCATAAAGAATTTTCGATGGTGAAAGATGCTTGGGAGATGAGTTTGTAGTTTGGTGAAACATTTGGCATAGTGGTTACATTAGGTATGAACCACCACCTAGAACCTAGAGGAAACGTTACAAGTGTTAGCATTATTACAAGGAAAATGCATAATGACTAAGGTGGATCTTGGTGAAAGATTTAATGTGTTTAGAGGAGGGCTTATGGTGTATTTGAAGTGCCCAAATGAGGTTATAACCTATTAGGATATATGAAGAAGTTTAGAGTTGAAAAGAGAATTAGAAACAAGGTTCTGGAGCCGACCGACCTTAGGACCGGACTTGCAAGGTCGTCGAGCTCAAATTACACTACCGGAGAAAGTTTCTGGAATGGCCGACCTGGGACCGGACTTGCAAGGTCGTCGGGCATGTATTTTTACGGTAATAAGTCTCTGGAATCGATCGACATGGGACCGGACTTGGCAATTCGGTCGAGCTTAAATTTCCCTCTCGGGAAACCTCGGGAATGGACCGACCTTGGGACCGGACTTGCAAGGTCGGTCGGGGTAGAATTTTCAAACGATGAAGTGTTCTGGAATGGACCGACCTTAGGTAAGTCGGTCGGAAGTTCGGTCGGCCAAAAAAAAAAGGAAATTTTTAAATTCTAGATGTATAGGTAATAAGTATACCTTTGGTAGGGTGGTAATGATTAGACCCTAGGAACTTAAGGGATTAAGTTAAATAAAAGTATACTAAAGTTTAAGGTTAAGTTTGTAAGATTAAGTTGTAAACTTAAAGGTGTTAGGAGGGAATCATTAAGGGATTAAGTAAGTTAAGCAAGTTAAGTAAGTTGGATTATTTAAGTGATTAACAACCTAAAACTGAATGAATGTTTTAGGACTTGGGGATTTGGACTCCGGAAGAGAGTAAGCACCGAACGACCAACGGTGAACGGTACAGTTCTCTTGTGACCTGCTTGCTAACGAGGTGTCCCTCGGCTTGTGTGCTATTTGTTTTTTGTGTGCTCACTAACAAGATAAGCATGCAACCGGAATATATTGTATTATTGTTGTTTGTGATGTTTGAAAACTAACACACACATACCGTGAGAACTTACTAACCAAATGTTTAGTAAGGATTGGGTGAGACTAAGGAACGCCCCCTAATGAGGGACGATATGAACTGAAAGAGGTTAACCAACAACATGGTCTTGAGATTACTACTAACTGAAACTTGAGTGAGGAAACCCGGACGATCTCCGGTCATGCATGCTAAGGAAAAAGGGGGACGGTATCTGAATCAGATCCGCCCCTCCGCTTAAGGACTTGTCTTCGGACTTGTAGCCTAGGGCCGGTTGCCAGCTCAGCTGCGCTGGACTCCCGTCCAGAGTAGGTGGCATTAATATGGTGCGTGGGATCACCTAAATCCCAGGTTCGAATTAAGCTACAACCATTTCCCCTCCAGGAACGGTTTGTATACTGAGATTAAGTTAAGATTGAGATTAAGGTAAGGTTAAGATAAGTTGCAACCATTCCTTTTTAAGGATGGTTTTTTATTGCTAAGTTTAAGATTAAGGTAGGTTAAGATAAGTTGCAACCATTCCTTTTTAAAGATGATTTGTATTGCTACGTTTAAGATTAAGGTAAGGTTAAGATGAGTTGCAACCACTCCTTTTAAAGGACGGTTTGTAATATTAAGATTAAGATAAGACTAAGATTGAGGTGAGATAAGGATGGACTAGATTAAGAGGGAACATTACTTAAGGAGTTAAATAATTAACTCTCTAATTAAGGGAACGCATTTAAGTCGTTCATTGTGTGTGAACTTTGATTGTTCATATATGGATTGTTGTTTACAACATTACTATTATGTTGTGCATTTAATCAACCTCCATGCTATCGCAATTAGTCGTCGTAGCCACGTTGCTTGGGGCCATGAGGGGATCGTACCAGCATTCGTGCTGACCCCCTTTGGGGGCTGTTTTTACTACACAGGTACATCAGGAAGCGGCCGTCGCAAGAGTAAGAAGAGGATACAAGTGTTAAGGATTAAGAGTGACCTACGAGTTGTGCATGTACACTCTATGGCAATTGATTAGTAAGATGTATAGGTTTTGAGAGGATTGTAAGAAAATATGTATTTGGTTAAGGTTGTTTGTACTAATGTTCGGTATATTCTGTAGTCACTGTGGCAAGGTCCTGGATTGTAAAGAATCCCGCTGTGACATGTATATATATATGCTGTTAAGTTGCGAGACCCAATTGGATTGAGTTTGGGTGTTACATTGTGTGCTAGTTGTTTGTGTGAAAAACGACCCCCCAAGATTAACGCATGTAAACTGGACTATTATTGTTGTTTGTGACTGTATGGATTTATCCATCTTGCTATTTGTCGTGCTGCTAACTATATAGGAGTAGCCTAATATACGAGGAATTGAATTGGATCATGAATGGATAATTCAAGGAAGTTAAGAGGATGGATTTATATGAGTATAATATTAAATTACAATTTCCTTGTTAACGGTTAACGACGTCGAAGTGATGTCCCGAAGTATCTAAGGAAGAGATTATAAGAATTTGACTAACACTAACTATTGGGGGGACGAGAGGATCCGGGTAGATCGGGCATGCGTGTTTATTGGATTGAGAGGATGGTATCAATAGCAGAACCAACCTCGTTGGAGTGCGTCTACGGACTGCGCTGCCCCGGAGCCAAGCGATTGGCTCCACGTCTTTGGCACATGATCATTGACAGGGGTGAGTTATATATATATAAATATGTATATATGCCATATCGGCACGATTATTGGTTTGAGATGCATAGCGTTCACTTGATACGGGCCACCTGCCCTACGTTAAAACTGTAAGCAGTCTAAAAAAAAAATTAAGACTGTCTTGAGATCTTTAAATGTATATGCATAATTCCGTTGTGTGGATTGTAAGGAAAAATATTTGAACATAAACAATACCCATGAGAGCATTGCACTAATCGAGAAGAGAAAGGCACGGGAGGACTGAAGGAGTAAAATTTAAATTAAGGTTAAGAGATGAAAGAGAGCTAACCCTGTTGTGACGATTTGATCCCGTTGAGTAGGATCACTTGTTGATTGTTTGTTGACTATGTGATTGGCATGCTGAGTGTTTACAGTGTTTTATTATATATATGCATGTCTGTTAATAAATTAACCGCATGTTCATCCGACCAATTAGTTGAGTGTAGTCCGGTCGCACGTGGGCTACACGATTCCATACCAGCATTTCGTTTTGCCGAGCCATTTCATGGCCAACCATTCACAGGTACGCGAAGGAGACCAGACCCGACCGAGAGTATGCGGGGTACACTTAGGACTTGGGAATCATTTTGATTTTGTTATAAGATGTATTTAGAAGTGTGTTGTATTAATTAAGACTTAGCGACTCGGTATGTAATTTAAGGAGGTTGTGATGTATTTCCAGTCATTTGGACCGTAACATGATGGGAGGAAAGGCCTTGTCAGTCACGTGGGTGGCTGGCGGCGGTAACACAAAATATGTTTAAGTTATTTCTGTGTGGTTTGTTAACTATGTTGGAGGTCATTAGAAGTTAATTATGGGATTTAGAGTTAGGGTGTTACAGAAACTCATTGTTTTGAGTGGTTGATTTGAGGATGACGTTGTTTGTGGATCGATTCGGGATTGAATGCTTTTCGGTTTTTTTTGAGGGATGTGATAGTCGAATGTTCCCTGTTGATGTGGCCCTTGACTTTGTCAGTGTGGGACTCATGTTTTCGATTTTGTTTTTGACATTCTCGCCCGATGTGCATTGTAGTCTCTGGATTTGGTAGGACTCTTGGCTCCAGAGTTTCGAGGTGGCTCCGGTATGGCTCCTGAGTTTTTTTGTATTGGTTTTTGGTGATTTTGTGATTGGTCTTTGAATGGATGGGTTTTTTTTTTGTATGAGTGGCTTTGGACCTTGATGGCTTTGATATGACCGGATGACTTTGGTATGATCAGATGGCTCCGATGTGATTGGATGGCTCCAGTGCGGTCAGATGGCTCCGGTTTGATATGTGACTCCCTTGTGAGCAACGACTCTGGGATGATTGGTGGGTTTTGATTTGGATTGAGATTTTCGGGATGATTGGTGGGTTTTGATTTTTTGGATTTTGAGTCGAATGGTGGGTTGATGTGATTGGTGGATTGTGTTGTGTTTGACGTATTTTGATGTGGTAGATATTTTTTGTTGTGGTTGATAACTTCTTGGTCATGGATGGATGGCTTCAGTCCGGTTATGATGGCTCCAGGATAGCTCGGGATGGTTCCGGGAAGGGCTACGAGATGGCCCTATTTGATGATAGTGAGGAACAAAGGGGGAATTTTTCCTTTGAGGTGGTCGCACCCTGGGCGGGCTGCCTACGTACTCAATTTGGTATTGAGATCAGACCATACGTAGTTCATAACTCTGTAGGCAAGGCCTTGGTGACAAAATGGCTTCGACATGGATTCAAACTGTTAGGATGGCCCTTGTGTAACCCTAGGGATGGTCTCAGTGTTTTGAGGCTGGCTCCAGCATGGCTCTGGCTTGGCTTTAGGAGTGGTGTCGATGAGACTCAATATGACAGTGGGTGGCTCCGGAATGGTCTTTGTGTGGCTCCGGTGTAGCTCTGAGATGATCCTCTCGGTTGAGTCGGGTTTTTCATGACGTGATAGCAATGGTCTTGCGGTTCAAGGGGTGGAGGGTTTTTTATTGGGAACGGGGTCGCACCCTTGGAGGGTTGCCTAGGTACTCAACTCCCTGTTGAGATCAGACCTTACATAGTTCATGAATTTTGGCGAGTGAGGAGTTCGGTGGTGAGGAGGGATGTCTTGCGGGGCATTTCTTTGAACGGTGTTGGAAGACTTTTGGCCCTTTGCTTCGATGACTGCGCAGTCTTTCACGTTACTCAGAGAATGGCTATCGTGCCGGTTGACGAAGGAGACAGGCACTATTCCGTGGCCTCCACTACAAGGAGAGTATACTCATCTTTCTCTTTCCGTGGTGTAAGATACTATGTCCGAACCGATGGATGTAAATCTATTCACATGCATTTTTAGGAATTGGATATGATTGAATGCAAAGGGGATGTCGTGTCAAGGTGAGCTCAACCAAGAATTCTAATTAAGTCAGATTAGTCATTTCTAAGCCACTTCCTTCTTGAAAAATCTTCCGAAAGAGGTCTCTCGGGATCTTCCTATACCTTTCCGTTTCCTTTCTTAAGGTCAGTTAGTCTTTCTTTAATCGAGGTAATAAACACTCATCTTTTCTCTTTTCTCTGATTTCTCTAACACTCGTTTGTGCACGATTGTATTGACAAGATCAGACGCGTTGTGGCCTTTCATATTTCGAATTCGGTACTTTCAAATCAAGCAAAAAACCATCTCTAAGTCGGAGGTCTTTCAATGGGTTATAACGGGGCTGCAGGGTATGTCACATGGACTGGAGGATTTGTTTGAGAATTGTGGAGCTCTTGCGCAACGGAGGATGCTTCACCTTTGCCATGGGTGGAGTGATTTTGGACTTCTTTCGCATTTGTGCGGATTATGAAGTGTTCCCGTTTTTGATTTACTACTTTCCTTGAGTAGTCTATTTGTACTTCTTGTGTTTGACATTTTCGTTCTTATATATTCCTCAAGTGTGAATGTTTCGTGTAATGTGAGGCTTTCATTTCCTCTCCTTACTCTCTTGAGTAGTTTGTGTTTCGTTTTCTTGTTTTCATCTTCTTTGGGTATCTCTTTCAAGCTTTCTTCGATGCTTTAAATGGTGGGGAAAAGAACCATGGCTCCGGCTCTTTATCCTTTTTGGGGTGATTGTTATGTGATGTGGGGTGGTATATCGTGGAGCTATTTCCGAAAAAGGTTTTCAATGAAAGGCTCGGCGGGGTTCACTAAGGAATTTTTAGGGTCAATAAGGCTTTTTGGCCTTGTGGAGGTTTTCTTCGATCCTAGGTGCCTCGTCATCCCTATTGACAGATAATTGTTTCCTCTACTATTCCCAAATTTTGACATGAATGGTAACACACTTTTCTCTTCAATATTTGATTTCGTGAAGGGAGATCCTCACATGGTGCTTCGAAATTTTAAATGCGTCAAGCGCTCTGGGTTTTTGCACGCTCTATTTCACTCATTCGCTGGACTCTCACGGATGGTTAGTGATCCTTTCAAGACCTCTTCAGGGAAAATGATACAAGAGTTCGGCGACCTTTGTGATGACTCATGTAACTTTCTTAGAATTAAAGATCAAGATACACCTCGAGATTGGGATATGGAAATGCAAATGAAGTTAAGCTAAACCTAATGCAGAGGATAATGATAATTTTTGTGTTGATGCATTTTTTAGATTTTTTTTAACGGATGCATTTTTTGGATTTTTGTGTGGATTTTTTTTGGATTTTTGTGGCGGTTCAGACATAGTATCATTTCAGCCGGTCAAGATTGACAAGGCTTTGAAATTCCTCTCCGTCCAAATCTATCAGTAATACAACACCATGAGGGGTTATCTCTTTGACCAGATAAGGGCCCACCCAGTTCGGTCTGAATTTCCCTCGTGGGTCTGGCAAATCCTTCTCAGCTCTTTTAGGACGAGATCACCCACTTGGATGTTCGTTCTTTGACCTTTTGTTAAACGCTCTAGCCATTCTCTTCTGGTAACCCTGGATGTGATATAATGCATGTAGGCATTTTTCATCAAGAAGAGCTAAACTGTCATAGCGTTGTTGCAACCAGTCACTTTCAACAATTTTCAGTTCATTAGTGACCGAAGAGTTGGAATTTCAAGCTCGATTGGCCAAACACATTCTGACCCATAGACCAAGGAATACGGGGTGGCTCCGGTTGCAGTTCTGACAGTAGTCCGGTAACCCCAGAGAGCGTAGTGCAGCTTTTCCGGCCAATCTCTGTATGTTTCAACCATTTTTGACAGCGCACTCTTTACGTCTTTGTTGGCGGCTTCAACTGCTCCGTTAGTCTGAGGTCTATATGGAGATGACCTGTGGTAATGGATGTTGTATTTTTCCATGATCCGGATAGTGTCTCCGTCAAATTGAGGACCGTTGTCTAATACGAACTCTGAGGGGACCCCATATCGGCATATGATGTCCCACTCGATGAACTGGCGACCTGTCTTGATCCGATATTCGCAAACGACCGTGCCTCGACCCATTTACTGAATAATCTATCGCCACAAGCAGTGGCGGAGCCACACTTGCTATTAGGGGGGCTTGGCCCCCCCAACCTTTTGAGAAAATTTTGAAAGTATATATGTTAGATTACTCATGTGAATGACAATAAATAGTGACATTTTAGATAATAAAATACAATTATCATGTAAATAAATGTATTAGGTTGTCATTAACAATAACTACTCAATCATATTTTATGTTGTTTCTAATCTAATCACTGTCAATATAATGCCATCTTACTAAGTGTAAATCCTTAATTTTTGGTTTCTTCTAATTACCTTACAAGTAGTTTTTATAAGGACTTTCATATCAATGGTTGATTTCATTTATCAAATTCTTTTTGGGCTATCTCCTTGATGATTGCATTTCTGCTTTTTTTAAATACAATTTTATACATTATATTAGTAACTTATACAAATTAGGCAATGTGGCCTAATAAAACTTCTTTTGTAGTATCTTATTTTCATTGTTTCCACTTGTCTCCTTAATAATTTGATAATTACCATAAATGCTTGTTTACTAATTTCAAAAAAATATTGAATTTCATATCAATTAGAGAGCCACTCTAAGTATATGCTATTTTAGGGTGTTTATTACTCTCTTTCTATTCTCAATAGATATGTCTTTTCATTATTTTCAAAATGATAGAAGTTTTAGCATGTTTAAATTCTATAATTTCCATCTCAACCCCTTGTCTTTTCAATCACATTCTACTTTTTAATATATTTCAATTTATAATGCAAAAAAGTAAGAGTGAAATTGTTTACGACTACAAAAAATCTATATTTAAAACAGGATGAAGTATATTTTCTTGGATTAGCGTATATGTTTTGAAGACTTGTTAAGTTATTGGTACCATCATTTCATGGTTTACTTCATTGTTCTTTTTAGACATTTATATTATATAATAATGATTTTTTATTTCTTAATATACTATTCCTTCTATATGATACTGAATATTTAGACAATTTACATAGTTTACACATGAATCATAATTATATTTAAGTAACTAACATTTTGTTAAATACCGTTAATATATATAACTAAAAATAATGATTGTTAATATATTTTTGGCCCCCTCTAACAATTAATTCCTAGCTCCGCCCCTGGCCACAAGGATGTAGCGATGCCCATTTGAAGCTTTAGGGTGAACTTCTCCAATGATGTCAATTCCCCATATAGAGAACGACCAAGGAGCCGCCATGGCTGTCAGGGGTAGGGGAGGCAGGTGTTGCAAGTTAGCATGTGTCTGACACTTGGCGCACTTTTTAACAAATGCGTGACAATCGGCTTCCATAGTTGTCCAGTAGTACCCTAGTCTGAGGATTTTCCGGGATAGGGAATGTCCTCCAGCATGGGTCCGACATACTCCCTCGTGGACATCCTCGATGATCTTATCAGCCTCTTTTCTGGTCACACATAAGTGTTGGACCCCGTTCGGCATTCTCTTGTAGACCATGGTTCCGCAAATCACATATTGATTAGACATTCTTCTCAGTGCAATGCGGTCCTGTTTAGTGGCTTCTGGAGGATATTCTCCTTTTCTGAGAAAATTCTCAATGTCTACAAACCACTCATCTTCGGTTTCCTCTGCTTCGATGGCTCCAATCTCGAATGAGGGTACGTTAGTCATGGCTATGCACAAGGGGAAGTATAATGAGGCGCTCGGTACTTGGACTACTGAAGCTAGGGAGGCTAAAGAGTCCGTGAAGATATTATGGCTCCAGTTCACATGCTTGAAAGTCACGTTTTGAAAGCAGGTGATTAGCTATGAAAGATAGTCATGGTAGGGGATCAATCGTTCTTCTCTGATCTCCCAGTCTGGTTGACTTGTGAAATAACGAGATTAGAGTCACCAAAGACCTCTAACTCCTCCACTTGTAATTATAACGCCATTTCAAGTCCCAGGATGCAGGCTTCGTATTATGCCATGTTATTAGTGACCGGGTAATTGATTTTTATCGCAGCTGGAAGCAGATCTCCCTCAGGATGGATCACAAGATTCCGGCCCCTTTACCCTTATGGTTGACGGCACCATCAAAGTACAACCTCCAACAAGTGTTCCGTAATGTCATGATTTGCTCATCTGGGAAGTCATCACTACCAAAGAATTCAGACGCTACTGGGAATTCTGCTAAATGCTCGGCTATGGCACTCCCTTTTATTGACTTTTGGATTTTGAAAGTTATATCAAATTCAGACAACAACAGGGACCATCTGGACAAGCGACCATCGAGAATTGGCTTTTCCAGAAGGTACTTTATAGGGTTCATGCGTGCAATCAGATGAACCTCTTGCCCTAACAGGTAGTGCCTTAGCTTCTTCGTAGCCCAGACCAAAGCGGCACAAAACTTGTGGATGTCGGAGTATAGTGTTTCTGCATCAACCCATTTTTTACTGATATGGTAAATTGACATTTCGCGCGGTGGAGATCCTTGTTCATGGGCCAGCATGGCGCCCATTGACGTTTCTCGGGCAGTAAGGTAAAGGATCATTGGTTTACCCTCCCGGGGTGGTACCAAGACTGGCGGGTTTGCAAATAGGTTTTTATCTTCTCAAAGGCTTCTTGACACTGCTCATTCCAGACCTTAGACGCATCTTTCTTCAACAGACGGAAGATAGACTCACAAGTCTCGGTTAGCTGCATGATGAATCTTCTGATGTACTGAACCCTGCCTAAGAAACCCATGATTTCTTTTTCGGTCTTTGGAGGAGACATTTCTTGAATGGCTTTTATCTTTCTGGATCTACCTCGATTCCACGGGTGGTGATCATGAAGCCCAGAAGCTTTCCCTCGGTCACCCCGAATGTACATTTCTCTGGTTCAGCTTCATCTGGTATTTTCGCATCCGATCAAAGAACTTTCTCGGGTTTATCAAGTGGTCCTTCCGTTGGGCAGCTTTGACGATCATGTCATCTACGTATACCTCACTTCCTTGTGAATCATATCATGCAATAATGTAGTGGCAGCCCTTTGGTATGTGGCTCCGGCATTTTTCAAGCCAAAGGGCATGTTTACGTAACTAAAGGTTCCCCATTGTGTAATAAAAACATCTTTTCCTGATCTTCTACAACCATTCGGATTTGATTGTAACCTGAAAACCCATCTATGAATGACAGTAGAGCATGTTGGGCAGTGTTGTCAACAAGGATATCAATGTGGGGTAAGGGAAAGCTGTCTTTGGGGCTGGCCTCATTTAAGTCCCGAAGTCAATACACACTCGCACCTTTCTGTTTTTCTTTGGGACGGCTACGATATTGGCTAGCCAATCGGGGTAATTGACGACCCGGATAAAGCCAACACGTAAAAATTTCTCAACTTCTTCTTTCACTTTCAGTTGATGCTCATTTCATTCTTCTTAAACGTTGTTTCTTAGGTTTGGCATTAGGATCCAACGGTATTCGGTGTTGGACAATATCAGGATTGATCCCAGGCATGTCTATGTAACTCCAAGCAAAAATCACATATTCAGTTAACAGAGAAGTCAAGTCACGCTTTTCTGTTTCACTCAGACCTAAACCTACTTGCAGAGTTTTGGGGTTATCAGGTGTTCCGATGTTTATCACTATAGTGTCCTCCACGATCTGGGTGTGGGTGGAATATTGTTCTGTAGGAGGCATACTCTCCTCATCATATTCTTCCTCTTCGGCCTCAAGATTTTGCAATGAATCAAACAGTTGAGAAGACAGAGTAGACAGAATTATGAACAACTTAATTTTCATTAATATCCAATGAGCTTGGTAGCTCTGAGATTGTCAGAAAATTGCCACCATTTTTACAAGTGAAAATAAATGGTGGCGATCCTTCCCCTAATCTGAATCTACTTGCACTGTCGACATCCTCATTACAACCGTAATTACCACCATCACTAAAACTATTGCAATCACTATCACTATCATCACTGCTAACTAGACTAACTAAGTAAGGCTCCCGAGGAATCGGCTCCTCTCTCTTGCGATAGACGACAAGACATGCTCCACGGCCATCTACCGAGAGTGCGGGGTCCTTAATGACTGGTTCGGTCGTGACACTGCTCTCCGCTGCCTCCTCGGCATTCCTTGGTCGCATCCCTTGCCGTCATGGTCTTCAGGGCATGAGTTGAGGGAGAATAAAGTGGTCCACCAGCTCTCCCACTCCATTGTCTCCTGATCCCCCCGAGCTACTTTCTGCTTATCACAACTCATAGACATATATGATTCAGGGTTAACTGATAAGAAAGAATCCACGGGAGCTCTTATGTGTGAATCTATCAACATCATACCTGGCACCTCTGTGAATCCTAACCCGGCTCCTCAGCCTCCAGCATATGGCGTTAACGGCTTACCATGCCCTGTAGCTCCTTCCCTAATTCATTCCCCTGTTTGTAGCCCATCCGAGACATCATGTGTTGATGCGGGGCTATAGACACTAAGGTCGAAGTAGAGAGGAGTGATGGAAGAAGTTTGACTTACCTGTTGTGCCGGTTTCACCACTGTAAACCCCCCGAGGGTTAGCTCCTGTTGACCTGGTGTTTTGATCTCAAACAGTTGGATTCAGTCCTTGCCTCTCCTAGCACTTCCATGATCCGTCCTCCGTGCTAGAACTTGAGCTTTTGGTGGACTACTGAGGGCACACCCTTGATTTGGTCGATGAAATTCTAGCCCAACATTAAGTTGAAGGTGGAAGAGATATCGATGACCATCACTTCGACAGAGAAGGAGGCATCCTCGATTAGGATCGGTAGAGTGATCGTCCCCAACACTGTTCTGTGGCTGTTATCATATGCGCTTAAAGTTATCTCCACAGGTTTGAGATCATTATACCCCATGTGTCGAGCAACACGCAATGGGCAGACATTCACTTCAGCACCGTCATCGATGAGTGTCTTGGGGACATTGAAACCTCCAGCCTTCATAGATATGTACAGGGCTCGTCCAGACTGGCGAGAGATTTCTTCGTCTGTGAAAGTGATGGCCATGGTAGGAGTTTGGGTCAAATGAGCTACAATGTTGTCTACACTGACCGATGGCTTCTTGTCCATTTTGAGGTGCCGGGCCACCGCGTCCTTGTGCTCTTCGGAAATGGTCAGCAAGGACCAAATTGTGATGGGGATACTAGTGCTCTTCAACTTTCTAAGCAGTTCTCTCTCTCCCCAACTTGGTTTCCAGGCTCATCTAAAGTAAGATCATGGATTTTCTTAGGTAACACAGTGGCCTCTTCAGCAAATTCAGCCGGCTTATAGTGTTTTCTTGAACGGGTAAGGTGGTGGACCTTTTCTGGGTGAGTCTGACCTTGATTTTCACCACTGACCAGAAGAAAAGGGGTTTTGATCGGGGTTACACCTGATAGGCTTTCGTCTTCATTGGTGATCAAGATTACATTACATTCTGAAACCCTCCTTCCTTGCCTTTTGGAAGCCTTTTGCCGGTACCAAGCCTCCATGGCCTCTAATGCTTTCATAGTGTTATAGAGCTTCGTGCTTTAAAATTCAGTCCCACGAGTAATTCGAGGTTCTTCTCCATGTGTCATCCTACTATTAGTAGAGTGATTATAGACACCCTTCCTTGTTCTACCAGACGCTCAACTGTGTCTCGAATTTGATGCGTCAGCTAGATATTCACGCATCTGCGGTTGAATATCATGCTGAATTTCTAGACGAGGAACTCGAAGGCGTCTAGTACCGGGATAGTACGATCGGAGGAGGTGTACTCTGGTTGCCCGACTCAGAGGAACTTCCGATGGCGCTGATTTTCACAATCTTTCCCAGGTCTGATTCTCCTTCTTTTTCTCTCACCAGACTTATCATGTTCAGGTGTGATGGGATTGAGTTATTTTGTGTGTTGGGAGTGGTCTTAGGGAATTGAACTTCCCCTGCAATCAGATCTTGTACCACATGGTGCAACACCCTACAATTATCCACATTGTGACCTTTCATCTGGTGATAGTCACAGAAGCTGTTGAAGTCGGACCCGAGTTGGGTGAACCCGGGCTTAGGGTTTGGGTGCTTCAAAAAAATCCATTTTCTCTTAACTTCTTGTATGCTATACTCAGAGGCATTCCTAAGGTTGAGTATTGACGTTGGGGTCGAGCCTGGTAATCACGAGGGGGAGGTGTTGCCCTGTAATTCTGAGCTGACCCAGAGGGCCGTGCCTGGTAAATGTCCGCCCCTAGAGAGGTAGGAGGTTGGTAATCGGTGAGAACCCGAGGTTGCACTTGGTTCACAGGTGGTGCTGGGACGGATTTGTTGTTGTTATTGCCATTATTGCCGCTATTGCTGTGATTGCTGTTGCTGTCACGACTCTGACGGTTTGATGGTATGAAGTTCTAGGTCCTGAGCCAGGGAGGGTCAACCCTTTTAATCTTCCTGCCAGCGCTAACTCTTTGGCCGCCAAGCAGCAACTTTCAGATGTTTGAAGTCACATATCCCGAGGGACTTGAGATGGTCTGCATAAGGGTTTTCCAGGCATGAGGTAATTATCCTGATCTGCTCGTCTTCAGTGGGACGGTCGATCATCTGGCCGGCTACCTCCTCCATCGGGATGAATTCCATAACAGTTTCATCACTTCTCTGTCTCATTGTTTCAAATCTCTACGAGTGATTCCTAGATGGGTGTTGTAACTGTACTGCTCCACGAATGCCTGATAGACATCCTCTAATTTCTTTCCGGAGAAATCCAGTCTCGACACCCACGTCTGAGCAGCTCCTTCCAGATAGCTAGGAAAACAAATGATTTTCATCTCATCATCTAAGCCATGCATAGTCATGACTCTGTCAAATTGGGCAAGATGGTGTCTAGGATCTCCTTTCCCAGCGTACTTGAGATTTTGGCAGTTTTAGATTCTCAGGCAACTTGGAGTCTGGCTTCAATCGGAAATGACGAAAACCCAGCATCTTTGCTCGCTCCCGAGCCGTATCTCTGCTAGTAACTCTTCCTTTAGGGATTTCTTCATTTACCAAAGTCAATTGGAAGGTGCTCAGCGGGTGGGGCTTGACTATAGCCATGAATCAACTGGTTAGATGGCTATGGTAGCAATTGGATATGGGGAATTGCTTCCTCGAAACGGACAGCATGTCCGGGGGCGGTATACTGATATGACCATCTGCATGGCGTCAGGGAGTGGCGAATTAGGGTAAAAATTTTCCAGTGGCTTGGCCTGGCTGAGATTGGCAGTCTGGGCAGTGATTCCAGTAGGCGGGAATGTGGTAATTTGGGGAAGGTAGTTGGTGGGTTGTGGTTGTAGTCAGAATTGGCGGTGGCATGGGGCCCCGGATAACAGATCAGTTGCTTGAAACATTGTGGGATGGATAGTGGTATGTTCATTCTTTGATTGTGGTGTGAGATTGAATACGGGGTTTTGGGTGAATGTGAGCTTTGGTGTATCGTCGATGTAATCATCGTCAGCATCAGTAAAGTATGGGTCTTTCCCCTTGCTCGCTCTTTCTCTGCACAACTATTCCTCCAACCGTTCAATCGTTTGCTTCATAGCTTTTTCATTTTTAAACGATTGCTCCAGCATGCGATACAGAACATTCGGATCAGTAAGGTTACAGCACTGCCACTGGCCCCTATAGCCGCACTTGCGCTCGCTTTAGCAGCTGAGGCGACCGTGGTATTCTCTGGAGCAGTGGGATTCATCATACTTAGGTCCATAGTATCCGATGAGGCTTCGTCGTGGTGTCACTGGCCAGCCTGCCTCTAGAGTCCTCTTCCAGAATCAAGTAATGTTGGAAGACTGGAGGAAAGCTCTTTACTCTCTGCTCTGCGATACCCGGGAAAAACAAAATACGTGAAAAATTCAGTACGAAAGTAACTTTAAAAGGTGAGAGAGGGAAAGAGGAGGGAGGAGTCGTCCCCGGTATTGTGTAAAGTTGTATGAAAGCGATTGAATTCTTTTGTGAAAATGCTAAAAAGGGAAAGACGCACGAGCCGATTTCCATTTCCAAGAATAGACGCAGTACTATTTCATTGCTCGGTCGTAATTGCATATAACGGGGAAAATGAGGGGTTACATCCAAGTTCATAGGGGAAACATAATATTAGTTAACAAGAGTTAGATAACATTACATAGCCATTGTCATATAATAGGGGAGGGGGATTACATCCAAATCCAAAAGGGGGAAGAGGATTACATCCATATCCAAAGAAGGGGGGAGGGGAATTACATCCACATCCAAAGAAGAGAGGGGGAATTACATCCGTTTGCCGTTGCCGATATCATATAACTGGGAAAAAGGGACTACATTCAAATTCAAAAAGGCAAACTTACTAGTGACGAGTGATGACATAGGAGATCAACTGATTGTCTTCTGTCGCTTGCACTCTTCTTTCTCCCTCCACCTCTCCTAGCGGGTAGTGGGAATCGGTTGCAGGTCCTCCACAATTGGCAGTCGGGGATCCTGAGTGATTGCTGAGCAACGCGGGTCATAAGCACTTTTTATCATCCGGTCGACGCGCATAGTCAACCATGCTTGATACTCTTTGCTCAAACCAAAATACTTAGTCTTGAAAATGGCCCAGTTCATTCCGGAGTTATAGATCCCAGCAATGTAGTTGATGTTACTATCGGTGTACCTACGATCTACCAAGGCGTTGCTCCTAGCTCCGGGTACGGTCTGCTCTCGGCCGAATTGACGCATCGCTCTAAGGGGAAAGATAGTGGTAAACCTTTCTAAGCCTAGCAAAGTCAGCCCATCCTCCTGCTGAGCTGAATGAATAGTCCCCCCTTGGACATCCCAGTCAGGCAAAATCCAATTAATCTGCCAATCATAACAACGATCCATAAAGTAAGCTTTCCACCCCACTTCAGGCTTTTGCACTCGCTTCCGGCCAGTCGGGAAGGTGTCTATATTCACCACTTTATACACCTCCACCTTCTTCATTAGCCCAAGGTGATCAAACAACCATATTTGGAGAAGAAGCGGACTTCCTAAGAAAAAGGTTTCCAAGGCTCCGGACTCCTTCCAGCGGTCTAGAGCTCTCACCATCTCAGCCACGACCACTGTCCCGATACTTTTACCTTCTTCTAGGGCCTTCAACAGATAGATTACTCGGGGATTGATCCTCAAGTCCCTCTGTCGGAACAAGTAAAACCCCATGATGCAGAGGTCAAGCACTCGCCTTTTAGTGCTCTTGGGATAGTATGGTTGGTAGAACTGTTGTAGTAGATCCCGCAGGCGTATGCTCATGCTACCCAAACTCTCAACCTCCTCGATCCTTACCCCCAAAGTCAGCTGCAAACTTCGGTGCATGCGATCGCTCGACGGGGATGGTGGGCATCTTTTGATGGGGCTTGATTTTAAGCAGTGCATCCATCTCAGCAGGCAAGATAATCAACTCTTGGAGGTTGAAGCGGTACAAATGGTCTGTCGAATCCCTATAAGTGACTGACTCAAACAAGGCTTCATAGTCAATGGCCACTCTACACATTCTGGCAAGTCCTGCTAGCAACGGCTCGTCAGGACCTTTCATCTGAGCGCAGTAGTCCCTTAGTTCCTTGGCAAAGGTCGACTCCTGATGACGCTCCACTTGATAGGGGGTCATTGGAGCTTGTTCTTCACTGGGTCTTTCCCCTGCTCTGCTTCTGTTCACTTTCCTAGGCCACTTCTTCTCTCCAAGCACTGGCACTAGTCTGTTCATCATTTTGTCCTGCAAAAGAGAGGAAATAAAATAGAAAAAAAGAAAGGGGAGAGAATATGATAAGTAAGAGTTGGGGAAACGATTAAGCAATTACTAGTACAACCCGTTTATCCTTGGAAATGGAAATTAGTTTTGAAAGAGGGTTTAAAAATCATTATTTTTTGGAAGTTGGTTTTACTAAAATCGGTTTTTGAAAATTGGTTTGATTTTGAAGTAAAGGGGTTTAGGTTTCAAAACTCTCAGGTGGTAACAAGTAAAACAGTTTTAGCACAAATGAGAATTCCGAATGTTTTAAAACAGATGGGTTTGAAAAAAAGTTTGCACACATGTACTGCATAAAATAATCGTGGCTATGTTTGATGCGGAGCTGAGTGCGAATGATTGGGATAATCACCTTCCAGACTAGTCATATGAGCCACGATCGGTGATTATCACAACATACTCACTTTCGGGAAACTTGGGGAAGTACTGCATGGGAACAGATCTCCTCTCGTCTGCACGATAAGGTGTGTCTAGAGTCCAAATTATTCGCTGACTACACTGTGTCATGTATGGGTATCCATAAATACGAGATCCACTATGAATTTGTAGCGCGACATTAGGCTTTAAAGACACCCGTGGTGCAGAAATCATGGAGAACTGAGCCCATGCAGTCTTCAGGGTAAAGCAGAGAGTGGTCAGACAGGCGGCAAACAAGGGGGGTGACTACCCATATAAACCCGTCCTAGACACCGGATCAGGCAGCTGGACACTAAAGGCTCATAGGTCACTATATGCTGGCTTGGACTCGAGGAGGGAAAGTATTTTGGATCATGAGTTTCAAGGCGTTGGTCTTGGGCCGTATTACCTTGTGGGTTAACTCCTTCTAGGAAGGACCCAACTCATGGGGAATCAACTGTGGACCGATTGGGATTCTGTGACATGTGGATAAAGCGGGTGACACAGAGGAATGCATGTCCTAAATTACCCAAAGCAGCAATGGGTTGACTCCTTCTAGGAAGGCCCCATTTACAAAAAGCAATAAATAAGCAATAAAATATTGTGTCATGCATGAAGAGCAGTAAACATAAAATAGTAATCACACAACGCAAACAAAAGTGAAGCATACAAATATCAAAGCACACATGTAGCACTCAAGGCCAATCTTGAACTCTAAACTCTCATCCTAACCATCCTTTCAAACACACTCTAAGTGTGGAGTAGAGTAGTCCTAATGGCTTGAATGAATCTCTAGAAGGTTTTGAAAGAAGTGGAGAAGTCCCGACAATTTTGAATGGAGTTCAGTCTTCCTTGACCAAGTTTTATGAGAAAAACTTACTCAAGTTTTCCCCAGCAGAGTCGTCATTCTGTGGAGGGTGATTTTTCGGTATGACGGGGTCTATCTAAATATGGTCTGACTGAGAAGCTTAGATCCTAGAAAATGCCATTCTGTGGAGGGTGAAAACCCGTTATTCTTGGCATCCCTCAAATACCTACTATATCGTTCGTCTTTCCCAAAAAGCATAAGGGAGGGTGCAAGTGTGCACTACACCCGCTCTCGATGGGCTCCACGCGGACTTGTGCCTCTATAAGACGGAATTGACTAGAGTCATCACCTAGTTTGACCTAAGGAACTAGGAAGGAGGGATAAAGGTTCTAAAAAAACCATTGATTGACTCTGTGATTTGCATATGGATAGGAGTTATCTAGTCCTTTCAGAGATTCTGTGTGGGTTCGCACTGGGTTACACCCCTTAGACGTGGCAACGACCACCACTTTGGATTGGTGCCCGAGGAAACCTCGGTCTCCAATTGTTGGGATTGCCTTCTTTCAAAACCGTTTAGAGAGATTCATTTAAAGTCAAAGGATAGGATTGAGTGTGGAGTGAGGAAAGGGTGATTTCGAAGAGTTGAAGAATAGACTGGTCTGGAAGTTGGTTTGGTTTGGTGGGATTGGTTGGAGTGTTGAGAGGTTTTGATTGTTTTGTGAGGTTTGAGGTTATTTTAGCATTCACGGGTTAAGAGGATACCGAAGTTTTAAGGAGTAAAAGGGCATTTTGGTCATTTTTGTGAAGTTAGGGGGGTGTTCGGATCATTTGGTGGAATTGAGGAGTTTTTTATGTTTGTGGAGTTCGGATCTTGAAATAGTCGGATTTTTGAGGTGTTTTGGGAAGTCGAAGGTGTTGAAGAGGAATTCGGGTTTTCAGGATGATTTGAGTGTGAGAGAGGATATTTGTTTCATAGGTGTTCGGGTTTTGGAGATGTTTTGGTTTAAGATGGCTAAGGCTGCTCGGGAGCATTCAGGAATTGGAGGTCCTATGTGACTTGGTGTTTATTCAAAGGAGGATTAAGAAGTGTTTATGTGACTTGAAGCTCTAGTGGGAGAGTAGGATTAGTTTATTAGGATTGTCTCTCTTGAATTTTTTTTTAAAAAATCAAAAAAACATTTTTGTTGTAAAAGGGCGGGTAATCCCGAGGGATTACCCTATGTACCCCCTCGAACACGACACTTAATTAATGGCAAGTGCCGAGGCTCGAAAGATGGGGCAATGAATTTATGTCGAAAAAATAGGATTTAGAGAAAACACCATGAATGAGATGCTCTCGATCAAACCCTAATAACGTCTCTAACTCCCGTTCAAAACATTAAAAATCAAAAACACTGAAATCGAGTGGAAGGGAGTTAGACGATTCTAAAATCCCGGCTGCAACTAGGAAGGTCGTTACTTCCCTAGCACCCCGCCTAGTAAAAATCTAGGCTGCAATTAGGGGAGGTTGGTCACCCTAATGCCCTGCCTAAAGAGATTTAGACTGCGACAAGGGAGGTTATGACCCCAGCGCCCCGCCTCGGATTTTTATTTTGGAAAGGGAGACAAGTGATGTTCTAACCAGGAGGGAAATATTTTGAAGGTGCTAGACATCTCATGTTCCCTGAAAACGGTTTATTTTTTTAGTTTGAAAACTGAGTTGGAAAATGTTTGAAGTTGTTCGGAATTCTCGATGAAGAAACACTGATTTTGAGAAATGTTTTAGGAGAAAACTTTCTGTATATGTGAGAAGAACTTTATGCTTTTTTAGAAGAGTTTTTGTGATGTGAGAAGAGTTTTTCCTTTAAAATTCCACCAAATGGTTTCCTTGAAACTCGGTGAAACTAAGTCAGGTTTGAATTGGATTGGGGTCGAGTTTGAATTGGATTGAAGTTTGATTTGGATTAGATTGAAGTTCGGGTTGGGTCAAGGTTAGATGGGGTCGAAGTTTGGTCAGGGTCAGCATTCGAATTGGTCAAAGCTAGGCCGGGTCAAAGCTAGGTCAAGGTCAAATTTCGAGTCAAGGTCAAATTTCTGGTCAAGGTCAAAGCTTGGTCAAGGTCAAAGTTCTGGTCAAGGTCAAAGTTCTGGTCAAGGTTGAAGTTCTGGTCAAGGTCAAGTTCTGGTCAAGGTCAAAGTTTGGTCAAGGTCAAGTTCTGGTCAAGGTCGAAGTTCTGGTCAAGGTCAAAGTTCTGGTCAAGGTCAAAGTTCTGGTCAACATCAAAGTTCTGGTCAAGGTTTGACTTTTGTGGACTTGGTTTGACTTTTGTGGACTTGGTTTGATCTTTGTGCATTGGGTTGATCTTTGTAGACTTGGTTTGATCTTTGTAGACTTGGTTTGATCTTTGTAGACTTGGTTTGATCTTTGTGAATTGGGCTGATTTTGTGAATTGGGCTGATCTTTGTGAATTGGGCGGGTGTGGATAATGGGCCGGGTTTTGGATATTGGGCCGGTTTGGATATTGGGCCGATTTTTGGATATTGGGCCGGTTTTGGATATTGGGCCGGTTTTGGATATTGGGCCGATTTTGGATATTGGGCCGAGCTGAGATTGGGCCGAGCTGAGGTTGGGCCGGTTTTGGATATTGGGTCGAGCTGAGGTTGGGCCGGTTTTGTGGGCTTGCTGGGCCGAGTTGAGCTTGGGCTCAGATTTTGGGAGTTGGGCTTTGAAAGAACTTCTAAAATGGGCTGTTTAAAAACTTGTTTGAAACTATTAAGAGCTAGTGGGCTTAAGTCATGTCTGAATAAAATTATCTGGATTATAATGGATTGGATTTGTTGATTGTACATTTTATTCTGAAATTAGGGGATGATTTGGAAAGTTTTAGGGAAACGGGTATTCCTCACATGGACCGTGTCTAGGACCCGTATGCATTGAGGATACCCCAAACCTAGAGCTTTCTAAAATGGACCTTAAAGGTCCACTAAGAGGGCAACCTAATTGGCTTTCTAGGGCCACCTGTTCCAGCCCGTTTGGCTGTTATGGACTGAGTCTGAAGAGAATTGGATTTGGGCCGATGTTTATGCAAGCCCAAACAGGATCAGTCCATTGCAAAGAAAATGAAATCAACATAAACGAATAGGTACCATGAGTTTTAGAGACTACATAATAAATAAATAACACGTGTGGGCATGGATTTCAGAAGCCATCAGAATACAACAAATATATGCAAGAATGAATTTCATAACCTGTGTAAGATAAAGTAAAGTAAATTATATACATGTAGACATGAATTCCAAAAGCTTTAGTTATACACGTCTAAAGAGAATTTCAGAGCAGTATGAGTAATACACATGAAAACGAATCCTGAAGTTGTCTAGATGTCAAACTCAGGTTTTATAATTCTAAACTACTCTAGCGCTCCAAATCGAAAACAACAGTGGGTCTTAATGTGGGGTTGCTAATTGGTTTTTACCTCTCCCTATTATTTACTTCAGTGGCCATGCAAGGGTTCGCAAGCAAGAGAGCTAAACCAGCAGGAATAAGTATACAGAAAACAAAGCAAAGCATGTAAAACTGAAACGAGCTCTGAAATAACAATAAACTAAACTAAAACTCCTTAGTCTAGGCTAATCTGAAATAGGTAAACATGCTCGCATGGATTTGGTTTAACCAAAATAGGGATGCAGTGTAGCTTCTTTTCCCAAATAAGAAATAGAGAACAAATTCAATAGAGAACAGACATGGGTTACAACATACAAACATGCATCAATCATCATATTTGACAGGTTTTCAGTTCTGAGTGAAATACCGGGAATGGAGATATGGACTCCCTGCAAGACAATAAACATAAAATTGAAACAAAAGCAAAACAACAACAATCGAAAGTTCGTTCACACAGTTTTGAACAAAATTCTGATTGGCACAGAGGAAGGTTTAGAGATACAACTTCACTCTTGCAACATCAATTCCTAGTGGGTGGGTCTGCTTTCGAATCATCAGTAGACAAAATGAACCGAGGAGTCAGTAAACAAGGAAATCCATGAACAGAAAACGTAAATAGTGAAACCAAATATAACAGAAGGAAAATGAGGTTATACTTCGGCATGAGCTCTTCCAATCGCATATCGACTGCAGGGTGTGAGATTCAAGGATTTTCCGAGACAAGGAGAGAATGCATAACCAGTAAATCCTTGGTTAACTTGCATTACCTAGCAGATAAATAGATTAACAAGAGTCGGATTATTATGAGAGTCCAGACCGACTTCTATACCAAACCTGATAACAAAAGCGCTTTGAAACTCAAACCGAGATTCGTATGAGCCATCTAGTATTGAGTTCATACCGATTTTATGGAAACAGAACGGGATAGCTATCTGAACAGATTTTATCGCGTCGATGCTTCAAACAAAATTCAGACCGAGTCGTATTATCCACTAACATCAAAAGGATAAACCGGTGTGAACTTATTTCTGAGGTTGAAACAAAATTGCGAAAACCCAATGTTTATCGGCTTGTCCGATGGAAATCGAAGTAGCATTTAAATAGAAAATGGAGGTATATGTGCAAATACTAAAACAAATTCGCAAATTAAGTGAACTGGCGAAGATAAATAGCAGATAGAAACAAGAATGAGCATACCGAATGGCTTGAATCTCGTCTGTGATGACATGCACAGCAAGAATCAAGGGTTTTAGGGCATAAAAGAAACGAGATAGCAGTATAGAGAAAACGAATGCTGAATGAAGGAGAGAATATGCGAACAGACTCATTTTCGGGACAAAAGTCCTGATAGAGTTAAGTTTCCTCTAACCATCACCGGTCTTGGTTCATTTGGCAGAATAAACAAAGAATAATACAAAAGGAAATGTGCGCAAATCTGAGATACTCTTTACGAAATCGACGATCGAAATGAGAAGCGAAAAAAAAACAGGCACCAAATATGTTCGGGAATTACAGTGAACATCAGAAATGGCAGAAATGGTTGAGAAGGCATTTCGAGAATCAACTCGAAGAAATGAACGAAGACAAACACCACTTACTCCGTCTGAATGTAACGAGAGTAAAAGAACAGAGCGAAGTCGGGGGGTAGGCAAGACTTCTGATGAACGACGATGTGTGGAGCGTTGAGGATGGGAGTTCAAAGATGGCGATCGAAAAGGACAATGGGGCGTTGATGGAGGTTCGAAGGTAAAGGAATGCTTCGGAGATGATGAAGAAGTTTTCTCTGGGTTTTGAAGTTTGAACTGGGAATCGCAACGAAACAAGGAACCAGACAGACACAAGGAATGAGAATCGGGATTGGTAAAAACATGGGTATACTGTAAGGTTTTAAGGTTTTTATAATGGGAGGGTATACAGATGTCAAACTAGGGTTTCATTTGGGCTGGATTTTGATTTTGGGTCCCTTGATGTGTCTGGGCCGACCAAAGAGAAAGGAGCCAACAACTAAAATAAAAAACAAGGCTAAACACTAGTACCGTACGAGTTGAACTCGGGTTCTCGCCCTCCCACCGGTGTCCTCATCCAACTACACTACGACAACATTCGGTATGCTTATGCAAGGGTTTATTAACTAAATCTAATCGGAGTTGAGAGGAAAATAAAAGGCAGTAGTGCCCAGGCTGGGATTCAAACACGAGACTTGTGGGTTCCCAACCGGACAGATTAACCAGTTGAGTTAAGCCAGAATTCAGTATATCCACGGTAGACCTGGCAATTTGGGTCGATGGGTCGGGTTGATATCAACCCTAACCCAACCCATTTAAAATCATCAACCTAACCCAACCCAACCCAAAAATGGATGGATCAGAAAATCATGACCCTAACCCAACCCATTTAAAATCCTTCAACCCTAACCCAACCCTCCCAACCCATTTTTTAAGCATACAATAATTTAGATGGATTAAGAGTATGAAATTAATAAAAAAATCCAGTGCTAGCTAGCACACTATTAGGATGGAATAAAAGGAAGAGATGTAATCTTTGCTTGATCGACCTAACTTTTAACAAATTGCATGTTATGCGAAGAATCTAAAGTACTACACCAATTTTCCATGAATAGAATAACTCCTACTTTTTCTATAAGTTTATTTTTATCAATCTGAGCCTAGAACTCAGCCTCTGTTGAGGATGAATCCTATCTAGTTTTGCACATGATCTTAATGCTCTTATAAATAAAGGGACGAAAAGGAAAATCTTCATGCATTAGAGAAATAAACTAAAGACAAATCTTTTAAAGTTAGAAATAATTTATAAACCAAGTGCTCAAAGCCTCAAACTATGAATGATAGTTTTAAAATGATTACACTCATTTAAACTGAGTGCTCATGCCTGAGAAAAGTACTACCACAATCACTTAATAGTTACTTACAGTTGAGGAACTTTTATGCAGTACAACACTCAATCTGCATTGTTGACTTCAGAATTCACTAAGAGGTCTATAATCAAGATCTTATAAAAATTAGATACACCTACTTTTTTCACCTTCTAGATTATTTAAACATACCTATATTCTCAAGAACGTAATGGCAATGAGAATAAGAAAAACAAACATTGGTGAACAACGGGTTAGAGAATAAAGATGGATGTGAGTCTGCAAGACAAGAGCATTAGGGTTTTCAACATTACGTTAAGCTCTTTGTTTGGGCCCTTTGTTTGATATACAGCTGGTTGGGCCGTTTGCTTAATTAAGATTGTGTGATATTATTAAAGGTTGGATAGTACAACTGCACTTGGGATTAAGGCTAAGGTATAGTTTGATCTGAAAATGATATATATATATATATGTAAATTAATATTTTTATTTTTTTATTATTAACAAATATATTTATTTGGGTTTCGGGTTGGGTCATGGGTTTAGATCTCTACCCTAACCCAACCCACAAAATTAGCTTATTACCCTAACCCAACCCAAAAAATAAATGGGTCGATAATCAAGACCCTAACCCGTAAAAGTATGGGTTGGTTCAGGTTGGGTTTCAGGTTGGGCCTAAATTGCCAGGTCTAATCCACGGTAGAAATATTACAAGAACTATAATTTCGACTAGATAACTCTTCTAAAAAGCTACGAATCCAAAAGAAAGTATGCGATGAAATATGAGGAGATTAATCTAAAGGCATGAAATTATGGAATACAATTAAAATAGACTAAAAACGTAATGAGATATAAATAAAAAGAAAGGCACATGTACACACTAGTAGAAAAAATTTTTAATGACGGCGTTTAAACCACGGTTAAATGAAAAACCGTGGTTTAAAGTTTATAAACCACGGTTTTCAGGGAAACCGTCATTTAAGGTACACGCCAGAGTGAATATACCACGGTTTTTAAAGAACCGTCGTATATAAGTTACTTATATACCACGGTTTTCAGGGCAGCCGTCATATAAGGTACACGCCATAGTGAATATACCACGGTTATTGGAGAACCGTCATATATAAGGTACTTATATACGACGGTTCCTCGGCAACCGTCGTATATAAGTACCTTATATACGACAGTTCCTCGGCAACCGTCATTTATATTGCACATCTTACTATATTAAACCATGGTTTTTTGGTGAACCGTGGTATATAGTCTAAGCGGGAATTTCAATTTTCGGCCCAAATTAACGCGGCTCTTTCTCTCTATTCTCTTATATAAATTCTCTCACGGTAATTTTGGAACCCAAACAGACGCTCTGCAACTCTTCTTCATTCTCTTCAACCTCACGGTAATTTTGCAACCCATATTGGCAAACAAGGAACATGCTCCGACTTCTCTCATCTCTTGTTTTCACGGTAATTCTCTTGTTTCACGGTAATCTCTTGTTTTCACTGTAATTTTTTGCAACCCACACCGCGCGAACACATGCGAACAAGGAACACATGCTCTCATTCTCTTGTTTTCTCTTGCAACTCTTCTTCATTCTCTCTCATTCTCTTGCAGCTTACACTTGCGAACAAGGAACACATGCTCTGCGCCTTCCTCATCTCCACTCACTGTAATTTTCGCAACCCTAACCGGCGAACAAGGAACATGGGCTACGCCTCATCAATTCTCTTTCACGGTAATTTTGCAACCCACCGTGAACAAGGAACATACTACCTAAATCACAAACAAGGAACATACATGTTCTGGCCTCTTCTCTCGTGTATGTGCTCTGTTGAGAACTGTGAAGGAGGCGCTTCTAAATCGCCGGCGATTTGGAAAAAAGTTCATAGACTATAAACCACGGTTATATGTATAACCGTGGTTTATTCGTTGATTTTATACATTATATACCACGGTTGTAGGAATAACCGTTGTATAAAAGCACTTTATACCACGGTTCAGGAGTTAACCGTCGTATAAAAGGTACTTTATACCACGGTTCAGACCTTAACCGTCATATAAAATCAGTGAGACCGCGTCCGAAAACGGTCTTAAACGACGGTCATAGGAAACCGTGGTATATAGTACCACTTTTAAACGACGGTTACGAACGTCGTATATCGATATTGTAAATATACGACGCGAGCATAAACCACGGTTCCTAACCGTGGTATATAGGCAAAATAACCGTGGTTAAAAATATTTTTTCTACTAGTGACATGGAATGATGAAAAATAATGCCCGTGAAATGGAGATAAAACTCATAAAATAAATAGATAAAATAATAGTAGTAAAAGTCACAGCAAATGATAGAAATGGTGATGATAAAACAATGAGAAAGTCAAAAGGAAATAATAAATAATATAAAAAAATATGAATCAATCGAGTACATAAAATAATACAAAGTAAAAACAAAACAGTGAAATATTTTAAAACAAAAGCAACAAAATAAGTATACAAAATGAAGTAGGTTAAAACAGATTATAATAAAAAGCTTGTGCTCCTTTTCCCTAGGAATTGTGAAATTTAAATGTCGGGAGAAAGAAATTCCCCTTTGATTGAAAACGGGGACGATCGCCTTATTTCTAAAATCATGTTTATTTTTGTATTTTTGTTTCAATATAAAACGGGTGTGAATTTTTGGTGTCTACAATAATAGCCTTTAACTTGCAATTACACCCATCAATCTCATAGTAGTTATAATGCTCTTAAAATCCATCTTATGCTTATCTTACTAACTCATATACCATTGGCTCCTTAATCACAAGTTCATAAGCTTGTTCATATTCTTTTCCTAGGTTTTATAACCCATTATATAATGTAAGCTTTAAGCTACATTTGGTATCTATATAAACACCATTCATTAAGACATTAAACCACCCCAAGGTAAGTCATTTACCTTATGTTTTCCAAGCGTTTTCCTTTCTCCTTTCCTTTGTTTTCTTGACTGATTTTCGGAAAGGACTTTTAGTTCCCTTTAAGCTTCTAATCAACATTCAAATAAGGTAATGAGTGCTAAGGAACATACCTAGACTCATGGAAATCTTTTCTAGGTTTACGAGAATTGCTTTAAAGCACTAAATGGATGATTACCTTTGAAATTTGGAATGGGCTTTGATAATGAACCTAGGCAAGACTTCTTATAGTCTCTTGGAGGTTAAAAAAAGGCTAATTCAAGGATAAAACAAGTTCCATGAGGATTCATTTTCGGACATTAAGGAAAAATGGTGAAAACTTGGATTTTTCAAGCTTTTCTTACCTTGAATGAAAGAGAATGTAAAGGAGCTCTTAAAACTGAATATTTATCTTCAAATAAGCTCTTAAATGGAGTTTCTTCATAAAATCAACCATGATATTTTGGAGATTTAAAAGAAGGAATTGAAGGTCTTGACTCAACTAGCATAAATATGCTCTTAGTTTTGCATTTGGAGCTTTGTAGTGTACTAGGCAAGTGAATGAAGATGAAGAAGTGTGAGAGCTGTAGCATGAACGGTTTTCACTGGGATAGAGTAGAATAATACAGGTGGAAGATGAGGGAAATGAAGAGAATGAGGTGAGAGAGTGTATTTGTGAGATATTTATCTATAAAGCAAATAGTACTTCTACTTTATTTTCTTCTTCTTCTTTAGTTGAATGAAGTCTTATGGTGACTCATCACCTCTAAAAACCATCCCCCTCTCTTAATGGAGATATTTATGGCCTATCTTTACCAATTAATTAACCAAGTTGACTAAAGTCTAAATTGGGCACTATTTGGGCACTATTCATAATTAGTGCACAAATTTGTGAAATTTTTGGTTCCTCATTGATTTAGGCTTCCTAATGTGATACTAATTAGTACACATGTTGATTAATATGTAATCATGGGCATTTAGCCACTCAAAACCCATTTCTAAGACATTTTTCAAAAATGTGCTTTAAGGCTCCTTAAAGCACAATTTGTGTTCTAACTTGTTTTTAAGCTTGGTTTTCTTTGTTAATTAATATAACATGTCCATTAGCATGTTAAAGGTCTATAATGACATTTGGGTCCTAATCAAACTTACACCAAGTCTAGAGCATGTTTTTGCTTAAATTGACTTTATGATGTTTTCCTTGTGTTTTCTTTGGTTTAAATGTCTACCAATGTTTCCAAGTCATGTTTTTAAGCCTTATTATATCATAATTTATGTTTAATTATCATACTTAGGTTTGGGGTATTTCAATCTACCACCCCTTAAATGAACTTTGTCCCCAAGTTCCCATGCATCTTATTTCATTAGATACATGGCTTACCTCATTTCATGATCATATATATATCATGCTATATATATATTTACATGCTTAATATATTTAACCTTACGACTCATTAGGTCTGTCATACACTTATACTCAAATATCACGCAACATGCTTAAGCATGTATACACTCAAAATTCCCTTTGTTGCATCCTCCCCATGTTACCGGTTAGAAGACGAAGGCTCACAGGTCCCCGGCTTCATGAGCGAGTAATGCAAGATATCGCCCGTTTCCGACTATTGGACACTTACGCTCTCTGGTCTGTCGTCCTTTGGAAGATTAAAACAGTCATATAACTTTGTCGTATTCTCTCATGTCACCGGTTCGAAGACAAAGGCACATTCGTCCTCGACTTCATGAGCAAGAATACAAAACTACTCTATTCTCCCATGTCACCGGTCCAGAGACAAAGGCTCATGCGTCCTCGACTTCATGGGCGAGACTCAGTAAAAAAGAAGTCCTTTTTATGAGGTAAAGTGAGGGATAATTCCCTCTATTTGAAAATACAATCAACTCCAATTCCGTTTTATTCTAATGCCTCTATCCTTAGTGTGATTTAATTGTGACCACTTACAGGGAGTTTCAGGAATCATTCGACCCTGATGTGATCAGCATCAATGTTGAACTATCCTTCCACCCCAATTTGTGTTCGGTTTCCCTTGATCCCTAGAAAATCAAGTTCCACCTCCCACGTCATTTTCAAACATCAAATAATTCACTCATGTCCAATTTTCTATCTTTTAGTTCTTCTAATCATAATCAATACATCTCCCAGGTGTGGACTCAGTCCATCAATCATTCCCAGTTCACCTCTTAGTACTTACCTTAGGACTTTAATTCCTACTAAGTTCTATATTCGTCTCTTACTAGTTCTTACCTCATAGCATTACTATTTCCTACCTCATACTCATATCGAATAATATCTCATAGTGTTATCTTATTCTTATCTCACATATAGTTTCATACCGACTCATATCTCATATATTCCATAGGTCTCTTTAATTTTCTTCACTAATTCTCTTAACTTGTACTCACACCGGAGTTAACAAGATAGGTACTTAATACGTATGGTATTCGCATCTTCTGTGTGCAATAACCATAATTAATCTCAGAATATATACATATGTATATGTAAAACAAATTCTCAAATTCTTTTGTGCTATGCACACCGTAGTTTACGTACTCAGTACATAAACATACGCTAAGCGCTTTTTCGCTCTACCCCCCTTAAAATGGATTACGCCCACGTAATCGACATTATATCATCCTTGGACATAGGTTCAAGATGTCTAGGTCTTATGAAGCACTCTGGCTTCCATGTAGTCTATCTCACTTATGATTCGATCAGAGGGTCTTAACCATGTTAATGGCTTAGTCTTTGTATCGAGGACTCTTATCAGTATTTATACCAGTCTCTCTAATGTGTTCAGGTTTAGCCTCAAAGGTTCTCAAGTATTCGGTCGATAAGTCGTATATTTGTTCAATTGGGAGATGTGTGGTACATCATTCCATTCCCGTTCATTGGGTATATGAAACTTTTAAGGTACCAGTCTGCTAGCTTCCGCTGCGCGACTCTGATAACCTTAGGCTTAGTTTGCCTTTCTTATCCTTTTTTTGTATTGTATCTCCTTCTGTCTCTTTACAGTTTAGGAATATTGGTTTCTCAATGGAAACATGTTGTCTTTATTATACACCCTTATTGAGTTGTAGCTCATCTATCGTCTCCCTGAAGATCTGATATTCATCCTCTTAGTGTTCTCTAAGTGTCTAAATTATTCTTTCCAACTGACCTTTGGTCTGAGGATGATTCTTAATCTAAAATGTTTGTTTAGTGCTTATTGCGCTTTACAGTTTTCTCTAGCATTTTTTTAGACATGTCAATGTCTGCTCTTAATAATCCGTGCTCTTCGCACTTCATAATTCTTAATTATTTTCTGTCTGAAATGAGTTTGTGATTCCTTTGTGTCATTGGCTCAAGTGAGTTCCTTTCTTCAACTGTTTGTGGTAGTAGCTGCTCTTGTTTGATCTTGCGTCGTTGACCGTGGTACTGAATCGACTACTTCTCGTGTTCCTTACACCACTCGTTTACATGCATGGGGTACCTTACTGGTACATTACTACTTACCCGACTAACTCATAAATGAGTCTGTCAGGACTGCAAGCCCCTGTGGGGTGCAGTCGTCCCACATCTCGTTTTAGTATACTCGTAGTGTTCATCACATGTTTAGCTATTGCTAATTATGAAGTATCCTATTGTCGATCTCCTCTTTCATCATTCCATGATAACACTTATTGTTCTTCTTGAACTTAATAAAGGGAAATCCATTTACTGTGTTCCTAGATGTGGTATGTTCTAGTTCTTTTCTGTATTCGGTACTGACTCGATCTCTTAGTAATGAGGTCTCTTTCATAGAGCCTCTTATCTTGCTTCTTATGTTTGATCTACTAGGAATGCACTTCCAGTTCCTTAAGGAATGGGTAGTGTGCTTCCTGTGAAATCTTTCATCACATGGTCTAAATCACTGGCGTTAATGCACAGTTCGTCTACCACCTTATTTCCTTACTTATATCGGTCTTAGCTCATAGATCTAATTGTCTTTGTGTCAATATTTGACGTTTATACACGATGGTCGCTTTACTACGCACCATGACTTAATCCATTTATATCAGTACGTTCTATGGTTTCTGCTACCATGGTAGCTCGCCTTTATTCTGTTGCCCATTGATGTACAACTCCTCTATCATTTATTCTAACGTCTTATCTTATATTCTATCCTTTCTTAGTGTAAACACACGGGAGTTCTCTAATTTCGGTTATATGGTTGCCGTACCATGTCAATATTGCTACCTCTTAATGTGAAGGCGTTTTGTTTCAATTTCGGGTTCGTAAGTAGGTTAATCTCTCTCACATACTTCCATCATTTATGATGTTATTTACCAAGTAATCTAACTGGTTACAGAAGAATTCATCCATTGAGTCACAAGCTCTTCTGAGCATTGGTCACTTGACGTGCCATATTGTGCACTCACAACGTTTATCTCTAACGATTACTGATTCCTAAATCTTGGGTGTTGGACATGAGGTCTGTCTATGCAGCCTTCCTTATTATTTATGTGTAACTGGAATGTTCTAAGGTAATTTCAGGGTTTACGGTTTCCATTCTCTAATAAAAGTACTCTATCTCTAATAAGTGAAAGCCCCTTTTTTTGAGGGGTTTATTCCCACTCATGGCCTCACAACAAGGAGAGGTATCCCCACCCTAAAAGGAGTGGTTTGTTCTCTGTCCTTGTCCATAGTATGTTCTCAATGTTCTCATTGGTGCCCATTCTGCAATTCCTCCACGATTAAATTATAGGTTTGTGACCACTCATATCTACGAATTGTCTTTCGTTCATGGCTTAAATAAGCCCTCTACGCCTTCTTGCGCCTCGGGCTTTGATGTGGTTAACATCCTTGGCTCGTAGGCTCTAGTGCTTAATTTTCTTAAGTGGAAACTGGTGCTCGGTTCACTACTGTACTCTTATCATCCATAGGTTATCCTTATAAGTTTATATGGTTCTTTGAATTCTCTCAACCGTTAGGTTACATATTAAATGTAGTATTGGGTTTTGTTCTGCTCAACTATACCAACCTTGTGGTGTAGTCCTTTGAGCTTTCCTCTATTGGATTGTACGTCTTTGATCCTTGGTAGGTCGTTGCTTAAGTTTATTTCCTCTGTCCCTGTTTCCGGGTTTACCAACTCTTCAATGAAGAATGTTGTTTTTGGTATTCTTAGTGGTTATCCCGGGAGTTCTATCCCATTCCTGTTGAAAATCATTTCATCAACTGTCTTCATTCCATCTCGTAACATTTCCTTGTAGGTTATTACTCATGTAGGGTTTGCTCGATTGTTGAGCGGTATCTTCGGTTCTTCTCTTCGAGGTTCGGGATTGGTGTGGGATTAATGTCCTTACCTGTAGTGTCGGTTGTTTGTTGTGGAAGCAGTTTTTTTTTTCGTTGCCGATGGTTACTTCGTTTGGTATTCTGACCAAGTCCAGCTCCTGTTGACTGGTGCGTCGACTTAGTTCGTCATGGTCAGCCGTCAGGCCCTTCCGAGGTCTCATTCTCCAGTTCTTAAGGATTTGCAATCTAGTATAAATATGTTATCATTGTAGCATTCTGCAATCCTGTCATGATGGCTTCCCGTAGAGCTTTATCGTGGTAGCACTTGCTATGGCAAGTGCGCCATGCAAGATGGGCTATCGGTACTGCGCACATCGGTAATGGTACTTTCTCTTAAGCTCCATGTAGTTGGTAGTCCCTGGGACTCCTTTGATGTTCTTTCGTTTTGGATAACTGACCACCTAGCAGTTTCCTAGTTGTTTTGACAGTATAGTCACTCATCAGGGCGTTCCTCTTTTTGAGGGAACCCCTTGTTATTTACTTATGCCTTAATCCTCGCTCCCGTTTCCACACATTGTGTCGGGACTGATTCTCCTCTAGGCACTACATCGTAGTCCTGTTCTGGTATACAGTTTGTACGTGTCTTCATCGTCACCTGCGCTATGTCGGTCAGGTTTTGTAACCTTTCTCATTGTATGGGGTTTGGAGTTCCCGTTTCAAACTGGACCTTCCGGTAGTCTTAATTCTCATGCTACGTATTATCCCACTGCTATGCTCTTTCGGACCGCTGTCCGGTACTCATGTCGCTTCTCGTTTCCTCTCCATGCACTCGTAGTGCTTTTCTTATTATTGGTATGGCGGTTATTTCGACTGCGTAGCATGTCGACCCATGTTGCCGGTAATTACCATTCTCTTATTGGTACAATTCCGTTGGCAGCGCTGGTTTTATCATTGCGCTCCAATTAAAACCTCCAAGTTTTCGTAAACTGTTGTACAACGATGTGTTCCTCGTATTGCTTAATGTTAACTAACTGCCAGATCAGGTTTCCCCAAGTAGAGAAGGCTTTCTTCTCTCTGGCGTTTGTTCCCCGTACTCAAAGTTAGGGAAGTGGAGGGCGGGTTTAGGTATTATAGATATCTGGTAAACACCGGGAAGTCCTAACTAACGCGCCTCTCGCACTATCTCTCAACCCTTAACCCATAACTCAAACTCTAACTTGGTATCCTCCTAAGTTCGGTAATTCTAGTCATCAGAGCGTAGCTGATACCACTTTTTGTAACACCCCAACTCATAAACTGGCAGTCACCCATAAACCTCCATGTACATATATCAACATTACAGTGGAATTCCTACAACGACTGGTGTTACCGCCGTTAGTCACCCACGTGACTAACTAGACATACTAATACTCCAAGATCTAGCTACGGTCTGATGGACCCGAATATACCGAACAATAGTGTATACTTAACCTTAACCAATTACATATTCTCAATACAAGGTACTTCCTATCCTTATACATCTTACTAACATCTCATCCATTTACTAAACGAGTGTACACACAACTCGTGTAACAAAAGTAAAACAACCCGAGTACTTCTACCCGATCCTACTCTAGGACGGTCATCTTCTGTCATTCACCTGCAAAATTTAAACAGTTGCCCCCGAGGGGGTCAGCACCTTTGCTGGTACGATTCCCTTATAGCCCCCAAGCTAACGGGGCTACGACGACTAATTGTCGATAGCATGAAGTTGATTAGATACACGACATAAATAAAGTGCAATAAACAACAAGCCACATATGAACAAACGTAGTTCACACACAATGAACGACTTAAAAGCGTTCCCTTAGTAAATAAGTTAATCTTTTAACTCCTCAAGTTATGATTCTTCTTAATCTCAGTCATTCTTATCGACAACAAAGAGAAGAAGTGAAAAAATATGTAGTTTCAGATCTAGATTGAAAAGAGAACGGCCTCAAACGATAAAGGGCTCTAATACCATGATAGAATAGAGATTATAGTGATGTAAAATATCTATCTCATTCATTCGTTAGTAATGTCTCTAGTACATAGACATATATATAAGTTTGTACATATGGGCTCAGACATGTATTCGCATACTAATTGTACTGGGTGTATCATAATATCTACTGGGCCTGGGATATAAAGTTTGTTTGTTGATAACTTATTTGGAAAGAGATATGGAGTAAAACTAAAGTTGAAAATAAGAAAATATTCACTGTTGCATGTGATTATTTGCCATAGAGAGACCTAGGCCTAATTTAAATAATTGGTAGTATGATTGTGTGAGAGATCTAGGTCTAAAAACAGGGAAAAAACGAGTTATGTACTAAGGGGATTGTTTAACTATCATCAGAAGTGTGTAATATCTGTCTAAATATTGACCCAAAAGTGAAAATAGAAAGACGAAAGAAAAAGAAGGATATTTGAGTTTAACATGTTACTCCTACTTTGAATGAATCGTAGTAAGAGAGGCTAGTTAATAATCGAGCTGAGCTAACTATTTGATTCATGTTGAGAGTGCTGATAGTAATACGTATCTCCTTATTTATCCTCATTCCCCAATTTGATCTCTCACTTAATAGACCAAAATTTATGTTGCACCGTTTCTCTAAATTCAGTATTAATTAGTAGTTGATGTCAAGAAAATCACCTATGGAAAACGCTTTGAAATAAGACCGAAATGTAAAAATGAGATTAGATCAAAACAGTTCGATTCTAAAGGAGAAAGAGAAGCAGTCAAATAAGTTTATTGTCATAATAACAGATAATTTGAATTATCAGTTGCAAAATGGAGAAGGAAAAGTCAAAACTCATAAGCATTTTAAGAATTTTCTGCATAGTTATCTAGTTATACGGCTATTGTTATATCCAACTCATCCTATATATACCCAAGGGTTTTTGCGGATAGATAACATCTCACTCTTTTCAGTCTTCTATAGTACGTCCTATCCAACAATGGCTTCCTCTTCATCTTTCCTGATCCCCTTTTCATTTTGTTGTGGGTTGTTCAAGTTTCAGCTACCAATGTAACTCATGATGGTCGAGCTATCATCATAGATGGCCAACGTCGAATTCTTCTATCGGGGTCAATCCACTATCCTCGCAGCACACCTGAGGTGACTTTTGATCCTTACTTCCTTTATCGAGCAGGATAACCAACACTATGTTTAACGTTTACAAGTTTTACCATTAACTGAATGTTATCGACATGTTTCTATGCTCATTACAGATGTGGCCAGATTTGATCAAGAAAGCAAAAGAGGGTGGTCTTGATGCCATTGAAACATATGTTTTCTGGAATGCTCATGAGCCACTTCGTAGGCAGTATGATTTTAGTGGTAGAAATGATCTGATTAGGTTCCTTAAAACCATCCAACAAGCTGGTCTTTATGGTGTTCTGCGTATCGGACCTTATGTTTGTGCTGAGTGGAACTATGGGTAATTTTGATTGTGTGAAACTACTTCTAGTTGTTTGCATTATATATGTATGCTTATTCAATTTTGTCGTCTCATTATAATATTTATTGATTACCTTAAAACTGATACTTATATTATTGTGTTTTATATATTTTTCAGGGGTTTTCCTATATGGTTGCACAATATGCCTGGTATCGAGCTACGAACAATCAATAAAGTTTTCATGGTAATATAATCGCATCTTATATAGAATGCACAATTGATCACTTTTGTTAATGTCCTGTAAGCTTTGTAATTTATATTATGAAATATGTGTTAAATTATGCAGCAAGAGATGAAAAACTTCACCACATTGATAGTGGACATGGTGAAAAAAGAGAAACTTTTTGCTTCACAAGGAGGCCCTATCATCCTTGCTCAGGTTAACTTATTTTTGTTATATATTTTTTTTCAATCAAATGATAATAAATATGACTTCTTCTGGTTAGTTGTGTTAAATTTTTTAAGAATTCATTATGATTAGTTCATTGATCAATCTTGTAATTGTACACGACATAATAGATTGAAAATGAGTACGGAAACGTAATGTCAACTTATGGAGAAGCAGGGAAGGCATATGTGGATTGGTGCGCCGACATGGCTGTATCACAAGATATCGGAGTTCCATGGATCATGTGTCAACAAAGTGACGCTCCCCAACCTATGGTATATATTATAACATAAATGTATAACTTAATTTGATTAGATGAAGTTTGTTATTGTAGTGCATGCAAAACAAAATAACTATCTGAGGGCTTGTCTATTTGGCTACTTGTTGTAGATCAACACTTGCAACGGATGGTACTGTGACCAATTCACTCCAAACAATCCAAATAGTCCTAAGATGTGGACTGAAAACTGGACTGGCTGGTATTTATAACTTCCTTACTAGTATACTACATTTCAAATTAAACTACTTTGAAAATCTATAGATGTGATACCTCTTGAACACGAATTATATAGGTTCAAGAATTGGGGTGCAAAAGATCCTTATAGAACTGCCGAGGATCTAGCGTTTTCAGTTGCACGTTTTTTTCAAACAGGTGGCACTTTCCAAAACTACTACATGGTATGTAGATCAATATGTGTGTGTGTGTGTTCCTCAATTGACTTATGTATGTATGTATGTTATCATCCGTGTATGCTTATCATATGCAATTTGGCATACTTTTGTAGTATCATGGAGGCACAAATTTTGGTAGAACAGCCGGTGGACCACATCTTATGACTATGATGCACCTCGGTAACTTGAAGCAACCAAAATGGGGACATTTGAAACAACTCCATGAAGTATTGAAATCAATAGAGCATCCTCTGGTTTATGGAAATGTTTCCAATGAGGACATGGGCAACTCACTCTACGTAAGAAAAATAAACCCAACCTTATCACATGCATGTCTTTTTTACTTTGAAAATGCCTTATACTTATGTAACTTTACTTTTCAGATCACAACTTTCACTACTGGTACGAAGCAGAGTTGTTTCTTCGGCAATGCTAATGCTAGTAGTGATGCTACTTTCACTTACAATGGCACCAACTACACTGTCCCGGCTTGGTCGGTGAGCATCCTCTCGGATTGTAAAAGTGTGACTTACAACACCGCGAAAGTGAGTGCCCAGACTTCAATTATGGAGAAGAGACCTCAACAAACGAGTTCAGCACTCAAATGGAGTTGGAAACCTGAGAAAACTATGAACCACATCAGCAAACCTAACTATACACTCCACACCATCATTGACCAAAAGCAAGATAACGATGTCAGTGATTACCTTTGGTACATGACCGAGTTGCACCTTCATAAACGTGATCCTATCTGGAGTAATAACATGACGATCAGAATCAATGCAACTGGACAAGTTATTCACTCGTTTGTCAACGGCAAATATATTGGTACTCATCATATAGTTGAATTCATACTACTAATTAATAAAACTACAAGTGTAGTTATTAGATGACATGTATGGCATATTTTTGTGGTTTGTTTGGTATATAACGGATACAACTTGGGACGTTACTGGCCAAGTTACTTAGCATCTGAGGATGGCTGTAGTCTCGAACCCTGCGACTACAGAGGTTCATACAACAACAATAAGTGCGTCTACAACTGTGGGAAACCAACTCAGCGATTCTACCATGTGCCGAGATCATTCTTTCGTGATGGCGTCAACACCCTCGTCTTGTTCGACTTCGAGGAATTGGGTGGAAACCCTTCCTCACTCAATTTCAGGACTGTCACTGTCGGCAAGGCTTGCGTCCATGCCGAGGCAGGGAGCAAAGTAACTCTTGCTTGTCAGGGCAACTCCATCTCTGCAGTTGAGTTTGCCAGCTTCGGTGATCCTCAGGGGAGTTGTGGGTCGTTCACGAAGGGAAGCTGTGAGACCACTGATATTGTGAAACTGATTTCTAACAAGTGTGTCGGAAAGGAAAGCTGTAATTTTGAAGTGTCTGAGAAGAGCCTTGGTTCTGACAGTACGTGTGATGCTGGGATGAGCCAGAGATTGGCTGTTCAAGTCACATGCTCAGCTTGATTTTTATGTTCTTGGTGATGAGCTGGTTGTCTTATGTTTTTTCATTAGTTATAAAATTAGAACAAAAAAATAAAAAATGCTCTCTACTATTTGCGAGTAGATCAGCAAGGTTTTAGGTGTGTGTTAGTTTTTTCTAGTTTTAGGTAGCTGAGCAATAGTGTATTATTGTCTTAGCAATTGACAATGTTGTGACTCTTGACTGAGTAGTTTTTTTATGATAGACCAGCCCTAATTTCGCCTTGAAACAGCGAGTATTTGTGCACCGACTCTTCACAAAACTCCATCCCCACCTTTTATGGTCCATCTTCAATCACACCTTTACGAATTGAATTTCTAAACTATCATTCCCTCATATATAGGCCTCACGAATTGTATTATGTAATGATACAAATGATACACGACACGAAATTTACACGGTATACGACACAAAAATATTTTCGTATATTTTTTTTTGATAATTTGGGCTTTAAGCCATATTATTGATATGGAAATGAAGTTAGTGCGGGCCTCGTTAAACCCCCTTCTAAGCAAAACCCAATGGGAAAAAAAGCTTAGAAAGGGAAAAAGAGTACCCATCCTTCATCCTAGATTACAGTTCAAGTCTAATACTAGATAATTTCGTATATGGAATTCTATATACAAAAACAAAGTCTAGATAAACAATAAACGAAACGAAACATATAAAATTTATTCGTGTGTACACGAATTAACAAAATAAATAAGTAACACATAAATAACTGAAACACCAAAACATTATATTTACACAAGTTATTGAAATAAATAAGTACACGGAATTTAATCGTGAGTACATGAATTACATGTGTACATGAATTATGTGTACACAAATAATTTTACATGTATTTTGTGTGTACACGATATGTATAAAATCAGATATGGTATAATATACGTTAATAAATCATGTATATATGTAACACGGCACAAAATTAGATTCATATATAAAATTAATTACCTATACATGTTAATATTATGTCGTTTTTCGGATCATATATTCCCTTTGGTCACTTTTTTGTCAGGCCTACTCATATACCCTCCATCCATCCACCCCTCCCACGTGTGTGGGTGGTAATCCTTCGCATCTTCTTCTCCACTCTTGTCTAGTGGGGTAACACGTCCTCCTTGTAGAAATTATAATTCACTCCTCCTCCGTTAACCTCTGTTATGTATGTTAGTTACGGTGTTAAGTAACACCACTATTATACCAGTTATATAGTCTCGTAGTTAGTATATATATGTGTGTAAGTATACATATAAAACAAGCGAGTATGTTTCTCTGAATAATAATAATAATAATACAAACTGTTCTTTCGATACTCCTCCACATAGTATTTCAAGTCGAACTAAACGGGACCGGCTCTCGTGACTTCGGAGGAGATCGAAGGCACGTACCTTCGCTAATCTGGTCCATTAGATCAACTTATTTTAAAATCTAATGGTTAGTATTTACTGCATGATATCCGAGGCTATATGAGTAAATTGTATACTCTGTCAGGTGTTTTGAGGGATACAATAGTAAACTTACCCACCATCCAATTCCACGCTTAATTAAAACAGAAAAACAAAACTCATGTCCGCCAGTTTTCATTCTCTCCTTGTCTCTCTCTGCGCCTCTACGAATGATAAATCACCGGAACTTCTGGCTCAAACACTAACTGGAGAACAGAGCATACATCTTCTGCACCTATCTTCATTCTATTCTAGTATTCCTGCCCTGAATCGGTAAATCACTGGAACTTAGTATTTCTCCCAACAGATTAAGATTAAAGACTAACTGGTAAGGTTCTGTTCTTGTGATTTTTCTTTCTGGTTTTCGATTTTGAACTCAATTCTAATCTTTCCTCCGCTTCATTCTTCTACATGTCGGCATGGCTCAGATCTTCCAAACCGAAAAGGATAAACAAAGAAAAACCCTAACCGCTTTCTTGGGACGTTTTGAAAGAGTAGTTTCTGTAAATTTTGCCTCTGTTGAGTTTAAATCGACACTCGGTGTTGCCCCTTCCTCTGAGTGCGATACTTGGAAATTAGAATGAAGAAAAGTGACATTTCATCTCCAACGAACCCTATCTCGGTTGCTATGGAGTTGTCCTCTGCAGCAGGAAGAGGTGAAGAGAGTCCAAATTGGCAAGAACTCCCTAGGGATGTTTTGTCGACAATCTTGATGAAATTGACGCCTCATGATATTCTGGAAAACATGCAGTATGTTTGCAAGTCCTGGCATGAAGCCTGCAAAGATCCCGCTGCTTACAAAAGTCGCAATTGAGTGCATCGGGGATTTGGACATGATATATGAATATCAGAAGATGGTTTATATAGTCCTTGAACGCAGTTGTGGTCGTTTGCTCGAGATCTCCTTGGAGCATGTCTGTGACGATTTGCTCTTGTTGCTTATTGCCGAACGATCGAGCCACCTCAGATGCCTTCGCATTCGTTGTTTGCTATGGGTTCTCATATGATGCCTTTTGCGGGGCTTTTGAAAAGCTTCCTCTCGTGGAAGAAGTTGAGTTTACTCTCTGTGCGATAAGGAGCTCAATGATAAGATCCGTGGGCATGAACTGTCCCAACCTAGTCTCATTTCAATTCAAACTAAACGAAAGTGGTTCATGCAACCCTGCTGGAGCTGATAATGAGGACACTCTAGCTATAGCAGAAACCATGCCTTGTATTCGTCACCTTCAATTGATAGGAAATGCAATGACAAATGAAGGCCTGCAAGCCATCTTGATAATTGCTTGTGCCTTGAATCCCTTGACCTTAGAGCTTGTTTTCTTGTCGATCTATCTGGGAGTCTGGGGAAGGTATGTGCAGACAAGGTAAGGGACATCAAGCGGCCTCTCGACTCGACCAGTGATTACAGCTTCCAGACAACGGATTATGACAGTGATTATGTTGAACATCTTGAAGAGCTGGAGCATGAGTTCTATATGTCTGATGATGACAACTACGAGTTCTCGGATGATAGTGATTACCCTGACTATGAAGACTTGCTTATCTGATCATGGTGTGGGTATTAGCAGGTATGTGGGGATAGTAATTTGCACTAATGTTTCCAGTTTTGTAAGACGCGGTGAGTTGCTATGGTTACTCTGCAGGTGTGTGTTTTGGATGTAGCTTTTACCTCTTAGCATTTGTCAGTTAATTTTCAGCTAGATGCCTAAAAAGTAAAAACAAAGCAATTAAAGTAATTAATTCCTATTATCGATATATGTAAAATAGATATTATGATTCGTATTGATAAAAAAAGATTTTAGATCGACACTCCTCGTTATATTCTTGGACTTAAACACCAGAACCTGCTTTTTTTCTGTCTTTGGGAATTTGCCAAAAATAGAAGGTAAAACTAGCTCCAAAAACCTAACCAAATCTATTGACAGGAAGATGCGAGCTTGATTTTTTCTTCTTGTATTCTATTTTCTCAATGTGGTTTCTTTTCAAGGTATCATCGTCCCGCACTTTGTTCGGAATTGTTGATAAAAACAATTTACTGAGTTTTTGGAATTTTAGGGTGCTATATGCAGAGTTTTATTGTCGTTGAGGAATTCAAAAGTTAGGGGGAAAGAGACGATTTTAGTCCTTTCTAGGCTAAAACTCTGCTAAAATTGTGAGTTAGGAGATGTTACGTATCATCATGAGATTTTGGTAAAATAGTACACATCACTTGTCGTCAGTGAGGCAGATATTACTACTTCGGTGGTGGTTAATTGTATGCTTTAAAGTAGGCTTCCTCTTGCTTTGAGCTTGCACCTATTGTTTTGCAAGTTATCCTACAAGCTTATTATATGTATGTATACGAAGTTCTGGTGCACTTATAAGTATACGACAACCCATAAGGATATTCTGATAAAAAAAACCATAAGGATATTGAAACTTATGTGCTAATTAGACATGTTTTGTCAGCGAGAGTGGAGTGGGCGGTGCTGGCAACACATGTTGCTTTGTTTATTCATGTAATACTATATTTCTAATTGAAATGTTAATTTATCAGTCGGATACGTATGCTTGATTAGTTTGATTCTTGTAGTATTAGTTTATCCCTTATACATTGAGTGAGATTTCTCTCTTTAAGTCTTAATTAATTATAGCTATATTGTTTCAATAGTGAAGACACTTTGATTGCTCTAAGTTGTTGATATGTGAGAATTTTTAGCAAAGTAAATATGTGTCTTTGCAGAGTGAGCAAGTCAAATACTGGAAGCAGCCACTTATTATTGAGCTGAGTATACTAGTAGCATACTCCACCAGATCGGGGTAGGGGATGTGACAATTTATCTTTATGTTGTGGTCGTATTGGCCACGTGACAATTATAAGATCTTTTGAGATTTTTGAAAGCTGCAAAACAAAGGCTCTGTTCGTTTTTCCTACCCAAGCTTGTATGCCCTGTGTCCAATTATGTTTGCTATTATGCTTCTAATGTTTGTTCTATATCTGGCTATGAGTAAGGCAGATCCCCCCCCCCTCTGTATGTCAACAAGCTAATATAAGTCACTTTTGACTTGTAGGTGGCCTGACTGGATATCTATGTTTCAGAGAGCTGACTTTTGAATACTTTCTATGGTATGCACCTCACATGATTTTGTCCAATTGTGATTCTTTGTGAAGCGCCATTCTGTACTCGAGGAGAGGTCCAATATTTATTTCTCATGTTTAATATAGGGATTTGTTTTCATGGTGTATTTTCCCGTACTGGGCAAATGATCCAACAAGTTTATTCTTTCAGGGCAAATTTTGTTTTCTGGACTCGGGCTCTAAATATTCATGTTCCACAATCATTCATTTTTCCTGAAACTCTAGCTGAAAGTGGCAGTTGCTCGCTTGAGAGTTAATGAAAAGGGGGGGGGGAAGGTTGGGTCTTGTCCCTATTTCTGATATTTTATTAACCACTTCTCCCTTTTAGTGTAGGGACATATTGTTTGTATAACTTTTGTGCCTCATTTTAGACTTGGTTGTCCTACTATGCAGAGTCTTTGAATCATTTATTTGTAGGAAGTAAGATGAATGTACCGATTTCCAATTCCAAGCAAGGGGAGACAGTGTGGATTGAGGACCTTGTGAAGATGTTATGTTGTATGAAGGGTTTGTTCAGAGGATGAAATACAACAAGATGAAGGTATTATTATTGCTTTACCTCTATTACCATACTGTAATTATTATCTAGAGTATTTGATAGCAGATATTGATTTAAAGACAAAAATATAACTTTGTTTCAATGCAGATGAAAGAAGAAGTTAAAGTGCACAAGTTCAGCTGGAGATGACGAAATGAAAGATGGGATATCATAGTAAAGAAGCTGGGGCAAAAGGGAAGTTGGGGGCAAGCAGAGGAACAGATAAATATTGGTTCATCCGTCTTTGGAGGATATAAGTTGTGATACTGTAGAGTACAATGTTGACTACCATCACTTGTAAATGTGGGAAAGGTTGCAGTTGATTGATATAATATTTGTTTTTGGATGTCATGTATACTTTGGGATTTAAGTACAGACATGTTATTTATTACGTTCTTCCTCAAATGAAGAAAAGAAACTTCTATTGAAGTGATTTACATTTTTTTTTCATCAGTTGATCGTTATGGTATGTCCGTTTTCCCTTTATTTTCTTTTTAACACTTTTGTCATGATTTTCAGAAGAGTGATCTGAAGCTTGAGTAGCTTCTTTACTTGTATTATAATTTTGGGTTTAACTGATTTTTATTATGTGTACCACCATTTTGTCATGAAAATCTACGATATGGTCAATCTAAAGTGTGATCTAGTCACCTTGCACACATCAGGTCTGAATTTTGGCCAATATATAGAATTCTATACCCCTACAGGGCTACTCGATCTCATAACATTGAATTACTGTTCGTCTTGATGCAGTTAGCTGAATCCTCTTTGGTCAAGCTTTTTTTACCAGACCCTCTCGATATCTGACTTACAGGTGAGTTTTAGTATCATCTTGTCATAAAAATCTACCATGTGGTTATAAAAAAGTATGATCCAATCACGAATTTGTAGGCATCGGGTCCTTTTTTTAGACAACATATAGAATAGTATACCCCTCCAGGGCTACCCGACTGTACAACATTGAATACCTACTCGTCCTGTGATGCAGCTACTTGAATCCTCTCCGGCCAAGCTTTTTACCAGACCATCTCAAAACCTGACTTACAGAAGAGTTTTACCACCATCTTGTCATAAAAATCTACCATGTGGTCATAAAAAGTATGATCCAGTCACGGACCTGATGGTCTGATCATACTTTTATGACTTTCTCCATAGTTTATGACCGCATGGTAGATTTTTATGGCAAGATGGTGGTAAAAGTCGCTTGTAAGTCAGGTATCGAGATGGTCTGATCAAAAAGCTTGGCCGGAGAGGATTCAAGTAGCTGCATCATAGGACTGACAGGTAGCTCAATGTTGTCCGGTTTGGTAGCCCTATAGGGGTATAGAAATATAATTACCCGCGGTGTATTTTGTTCAAACTCCTCAAGGCTACCTGCCACACAACAATGATTTACGTGCATGGCCAAAATATATATATATATCTATATATAATATTGGAAATAGCATTAGCAATATAAATAATTAATATTACGTATGAATTATTTTCTTTTACAAATTTGACCACAGATAAAAATAATACCCCCAACAAGTTTTAAAATGACTTGTCATATAGGATAACTACTATTTTTTTAACCTTTTAAAAATTAGTTTATTATTTTTCCTATAAAAGCATAAAAAAGAATTAACTCAATCCAAAAGGCTTAACTAAAAATAAAAACACTTGCAAAATATTTAAAACTATTAACTTTTAGTATATTAATCTACCCCACTATGTAATTAAGACTAAATCTACTTGTCACTGTTTATTAAATATTATTCTATATATATATATATGTTTGATAAATTCCAGCGTAAAACGGATCTGTGTGCAACGTGATTAGATCATACTTTTTTATGACCACCGAGTAGATTTTTATGACTAGATGGTGGTAAACTTCAGCTATAAGTCAGGTATCGATAGGGTCTGATCAAAAAAGTTTGCCCGCAGGGGATTCAGGTAGCTGCATCATAGAACGGGCAGGTAACTCATTGGTGTGCGGTCGGGTTGCCCTGTAGGGGTATAGAATTCGATATGTTGGCCAAAAAACAGACTTGTGATTGTAACATGACTAGATCATACTTTGTTATGACCACATAGCCGATTTTTATGACTAGATGGTGGTAAACCTTGACCATAAGTCATGTATCAAGAGGGTTTGGTCAAAAAAGTTTGGCCAGAGAGAATTCAGGTAACTATATCACAGGGACAGACAGGTAGCTCATTAATGTGCGGTCAGGTAGCCTTGTAGTGGTCAGTTTGTTTATATCAAATCACGCTTTCACAATTTTCATTCATCGGAATTCACCTCACGTAATATTTTGTCCAAACTCATCAGGAATACCCCTAGTCTAAATCTGGAGAATCATTGTGTTTGACAATATAAAAATGTAACACTAGAATCTTTTAATGTTGTGCAAAACACAACAAAGTTTTCACTTGATTCATCACTGCTTGGATCTAGTTTGGAGTTTTACAATATGCTAATATATGCTTACATACTGCTACAGTTACAATACACAAATAGCATATGTATACAATGTTGAAGTATGATAAATACCACTTTTACACTTGACCACAAATGAGGTGAGTGAGTGATTCAAATCAGTATATACATCTTTTTTTTCTCTCCCATCATCAACAATAAGTCATCAAGACCTAATTCAATTTTTAGAAATGAAGATTTGTCAACACATCCACAGCAGCTCCTGATAGCAACTCGCCTCCATGACCTTCCATGTCCAAGTTGCCTCCATGAACCCTGTTTACATAACTCTAAATCAATTATCTAAGAAACATAATGTCCACCAGAAACATATCCTATGTCATCTGCTTTGTAGATAACAAACTCCATAACAAAAACAATAAGAAAAGTTCAAGAACTCTCCACAAGCTCATTTATAATTTCTCCCATGCTTTGTATTTTTGCTGCACAATCTGAGATAGAAACAAGCTGAGAGCCTTTCCTTATCCTTACCTCAGTCTTTCACAAAGGCATGCAAGGGCATCATCAAAGCTGGTTAATTCACACAATATCTTCAATCTCGTCATCATTTGCCATAGTAACACTAATTGACCGCGAAGACTGAATTCACTAAGGCATGTAAGGGAATCAGAGCTGGTTCAACAAGTTACCACTTCAAACGCAATCACCACATAAATCACCACATAAGGACCATTGTACCAGAGAATCACAGTAGTCATGATGAAAGAAAATTATGAAGCTTACCATGAAGGTTAATGTTCCAGTCTCTGCAGCTAGAATTCCACCAGACACAGAAGCATCTAACATAATAGTGTGCTCCCACTCACCTGCATGAACAATTCAAGAAGCAGCAATCCGCAACATCCTCACAAGACAAGGTATGTTTGTCTATAGCTGGATATACTAAGTATTGGATGATAAAACATTTTGAGGGGGCTACCTGTGTTTTCTTTCAAGTCTTTCTCAGAGACAATATGAGAAACCTACCTATGTTTTCTTTCAAGTCTTTCTCATCAGCATTTCCCATATTAATGCTATTTGCAAGACTGAATTCACACAACTCCTTTATAGAGCATGCATCAGTAAAAAAAAAAGCAAAATGTTCTCCACCAGCAGCCAGCTTCTTCACTTGACCAACACACCTACAAGCAAAACAATTTGCCAATAATTACATAACCAGAGTTCTAGCTAAAATCAAATACAAGCAAAAGTTAGCAGTTGTCATTGTAGAAGAACTGGAAAACATTAATATCACGTGACAGCAGCCTGGCATGGCTTGCGGATAGTCTTTTATTCTCCATTTTTCGTTATTACAGCATAAAGTTCTTCGTTTTTCACGTTACATAATTATGAGCCAGAACAAAGGTCTAAGAATATACTCTATATATATATATATATATCTAAAAGCAAAGAGAAATTGGGACGAATAAAGCATATCAAACCCACAACTAACTTAAAGAGGTTGTCCACAACCATCTTACCAATCAACGGGTGAAGGATACCAAGCATAAGTGGACTTCTCATTTGCAGCCTGGCCATAGCTATTATAACCCCACCCATGAATTCTCCCACCTTTAATGCAAATAAGAGTGTGACGATGACCACACACAAGAAGTTCAACACCATTTGCGGGATGTTGTGGCATAATATTTTGCTCAGTGCATTTTTTAGCCTCTCATTATCGCACTAGTAAATCAGCAGTATATAAACACACATAAACTCACAACTTCCTTTTTTTTGCTCAAAAATTTGTGTAGCATCTCTTACTCATCTATCAAATTCTATCATATAACTAAGCTTCATTTTTACCACCACTTTGTTTACATACAAATGCCGACCTAGAGGTACTAGAATGATCATCTGAGTACCGGCAACAAATTGTACATAAAAGAGGCAAGGAAGTTGGGTCAGGGTTTACATATCCCAGTGATTACTTAATAGGCTAACCCATAAACTATCATCGCATATGTTCAGTTTAGTACCAGTATAACAAATTGAAAAGTGAGTTAATAATTGCTCATCATATTAGTTCAAGCACAAACTAATTTTGCTTATAGTCATCGTTCTAATTGTATTCATAGGTTGTAACAGTAACAATTAAAATAATAACAGAAATAAGGCGATGCTAACACAGAATTAGGCCACTCTTCTAGATGTAGCAGACGATTAAGTGGATCCTTCATAATCTGTGGTTTCCATCAGAGATATGTTGTCTACCTACATTTACCCAAAATAAACTATCTAGCTACAAAAGTCTTATTCCAATTACCTTCAGTAAGCTAATGCCATATATCATATAAAATGAACAGTATGCTTATATTTGTATACTTCGATAGACCAGGAGAAACAATGACATGCTGAAAGAAGAAATGCTGGAAGAACAGAGCTTAAATCATATAAAGGAAACTGAAAACAGAAACAGATTTAAGCATTCACAAACTGCTGTAACAGATTGAGTATTTAAGGCAGTTTAATGTTCACTATGAAGTACTTTTTCAGATCGAAACATTGCCTACCAGATTGGATATCATAACTCGGCAATATAGTCTGTCAACAGTTAATGACAATGCACTAGAATTGGGTCATTTAAGCTGTTTCAAAATAGACACAACAGAAACAAATGCAGCAGCAAAGCAGAGCATAGCAAAAGTGTATGAAATTAACCATAAGCTCATATTTACTTGCTGTCATAAATAAGTACAATAGTAGTATAATTATAATTATAAATTTTGACACATTCCAATAATTGAGAGTAATGAACTAGAACAGGTGGGGTCAAATTTCAGGGATTATAATGACTATTTAAGCTATCAAAAGTAAAAAGAGCAGCAGACGTAGTAGCATAGTAAAGCAGATAAGTGTGTGAGATTTGAGTATGAACGAGATTTAACTGCTATAAGATTAATAATAGTGTGTAACAGATTTCAGCAATTCAGAGACAGATAACCTATCTATTTCAACACAAATGTAAGAGCAGGGTGCTGAGATCTTAAGAGGGAATTTTTCACATTTAAACAATGTCTGAGTGATGCAGTTAAGAATGGTAAGTCAGAGCAAGAAGATGCTTCAATTTACCTGTAGCGGTGATAATTAACAAGTTCAATTTACCAAGAACTTGATCATGGAATTCAAAATGTAATAAACAATTTACTCATGACAAGGCAACTTAAATTTAGCTGAAAAGCATATTAGCTCGAGTTGAAAAATCATTTTGTGCAAAAGATGTGAGATTTGCAAGCTTGTAAAATGAGGGACTAGAAGCTCATATTTGGTATGTTTCAGATGATTCAAAATGGGAGTAGAAGCTAAATCCAGGCTGTAGGTTCAGAAATAAGAACTTATCAATCACTATGGAATCAACCAAGTAAGACAAGCTAAAGACCACTCTAGTTGGTCTCACATCTGATCTGATGAAATCGATGACGTAGTAAAGAAACATGAACTTAAATTAATCCGAACCAATCTGCGATAATATTCACAAAACTAAACTCAGGTAATTGAACAAAACAGCAAGAGCGAGCAGGTGAGTGTCTGTACCGAATGAAGAGTAACGAAGCAACCTGCCATACGACTGATGTAGGGTCAAGGCACTTTGTAAGGTGACGAAGCAACCTGCCATAATCGAAGAAAAGAAAGAAACAGAAAGAAAAACAAACAAATAAAGGTTACTGGTTAGAAAAACATAATAACTAGAATGATAGACTCATATACATCAAGTTTTCTACCAGCTTCAAGCAGTGGTGGGACTTCCTCATTCACAGGAGCACCTTTTGCCACACCTTTGGTGCCTGGCGGATACAGACACACCATTAATGTCACAAAACAAAGGATTATAGTTCTATAATGGTGGAAAAGTAAACATTACCTGCTACTTTTCCTCTCCCTTCTTCGGTACTAGGTGTTGCTGACCCCGCTGGCCATGATTGACATTTTAGGTCAGACAAATCGGAAAAGCTGTTTGCCGAGATTCTTAAAATTGGGGAAAAACTAAGAACCCTAAACTGATTCAAACGACATATTGAAGGAGAAGACTAAAGCGTACCTCTTTGTGTTCTCTGCAACCGCCGGAGACAGATGGTAGACCATGACGGTTTGCTAGAGATGAGAAAGGCGCCGATGACGGACAGAATAACTGATTGTTGGAGACAATTCAGAAATGCGGATGACTATTGCCGATTTGGAGATGAGAAAGGCGGGCTAGACTTTCCAAATTTGAAAGGCGGTGGAAGCAATATAGAAAAAAAATAAGGAAGAAGAAAATTGAGTTTTGGCGCTCTCAAGTTGCGCCCAATTACTGCTCTAATTTTAGTTTCCCACTATAAAATTTTAGAGAAACTTTATGATTAACACACGGATATATATATATATATATATATATATTAATTACTAAGTTTATATAATTCACTAATAATATTATTATAATATATTATATAATAGTACAACACATTGGATAATATCTAGCATAATCCAAAAACTAAAACTAATTAATGAAATCTATTTTTGGAGGATTTTTACAGCCACGCTTCATCCAATCACCCCAATAGCTCATGTATGTGAAGAACCTGCAATATTATTTGTAAAAACTTTAGCAAATAAGTAGCTATGCAGCAGCAACAATCAATATAAAGCACATAGCAACAACATCAACAATATCAGTAACAACAACTTATGCAGCAGCAGTAGAGAAAAGAGCACAATGAAGATTTCAATCACCAGCAGAAAGAGAGGATGTACAGACGTATTAATTTACTAAGTAGCAGCAACAACAAAACTAAACAAAAGCAACAGCAGCAACTTAACAATAACTACAACTAAACTAAACGAGAAGCAACACAACAACTTAAATAGAAAAGAACAGAGCACAATTAAGACGTTTATCACTAGCAGAAAGAGAGGATGGGCAAACATATTAATTTACTGAGCTACAGCAGCAGCTTAACAACAATAAATTAACTAAACGAGAAGCAGCAACTTAACAGCAGTTTAAATTACTATACTAAACAAGAAGCAGCAACACAGCAAATCTAAGTTCCAGAGATCTGAAGAAGAGAGCATTACCTGTCCATACATCTTCATGGTTGGTATTTTTGATGCTCTTACAATGAGATCCACAAAATATGCTTCATCACTGAAAATAGCAGCACTCTATGAGTAGAAAAATAAGCAATTACATTTTGCAAATGAATATTAAAAGCAATGGCTAAGTAGGAAGCTGAAAATTGGAGAATTTACTATGACGAAGTAACTCAAGATCCAATAAGCAATGTTAACTATAACTGTAGATGTAGTTTAATTTTTTCATTTTTAAGGAAATCCTGGACTTCTCTTACTCTGTGCAGTAAAGGAATACGACAATTTCATCTGTATATTCCTATGAAAAATACTTTAGTATCTGTCTTTTAGATGAACTAGAGGAAAAGCATAATTACTCAATGATACAATTGTGTTTGACATATTTCAAGAATTCATTACTTTTCAGAAACTTCAAAGATCAAATACATGATTAGACATATCAAATATAGATCTAGTATATATAGTTACAAAACTTGGTTGTATGCCAAGGTCTGAGTACATTAAGAAAAGGATATTCTACCACATACCAACCTATAACCAGAAAACTTATACATTTTAACTCAAGACTACATCCGTTTGCAGAAGGGAGATGTATATAATCATAAAAAAGATACCAAGGAGCATCCTTGAACTACCCGCGGACTTCATTATGGACTTTGGTGAGTAGTAATACACCAAGAGAATTAAACATCAATTCATAAAAACATAACAGCCCGATCTAATCATTTGTTCACACTCAGCATCTCCTATGCTCAAGCTTTGGTATCCTAGTAGTTATTGATTTGTTTTCCAGAAATATTATCATGGAGGGTTGTTTTCCTAAGTAGTATAGATTAGGTCAGAACCCCTTTATATGGATATATTCTCCAACATATTTACTTTAGTAAAAGGTTTATTTATACATTAATGTAAACTAGCTACAATGTAGCTTTTAGCTCAAGCCAAACAGGATATATTTGCTAAAGAGATTCAAGAACAATCTTTTCTAGGTTTAGCCACACTGCTTGAATTCCATACATATTGCTCAGGCCCCCGGTTGGTAGGTTGCATGAGTAGGATACTTACATGTTACTAGTCTCTTCTAAAGACTCATTAGTCTCTTTGCCAATTGTTGTCGACAATATTCGGGTGCAACTGTAATAGCAATAACATGGCCATGCCAGATTCACCTGGCCCTCAATTTTCCCATAACTAAACAAAAAATTTCACAAATCAATGTTCAGGTTCTCCACGATTGCATAATAAATATTTTACATGATAATATCGTCAGAAAATTTTCCATACTCGAATAGAAAATCCAAGACAAACCCTATAAGCATGAATGTGCAACCATACAGGCTGCTCGGTTTCTCCACTTCATCATTTGTAACACAGAGTTTTCATTGAAAATCAATCTCAAGCATAATGCTTCAGATGTGTGTCTATTATTGATGTCAGTGTTCCATATTTAATGACTTATTTCTCTTCTCTAGTTTTCCTATATGTTTAATTCGTTGTTTCATCTAAAAGGTTAGTTTAATACCAATGGTATTGCTTGGCCTCTTTCTAAGTACTGGTTGTTATATCTAACGTGTGTGACAATATATGGTACACCTCAGTTCTAAAATATCCTCGGTTGACAATTTAGGTCAAACCAATCTGGAAAGCTGCTTGACAAGGTTCTAGATTTTGGGGGAAAACTTAGAGCCCTAAAATTGAATACAAATTAAAACGAAGGGGAGGAGAAGATTGAAGTGTACCTCTTTGATGTTCAGTGCAACCAGCGAAGACAAAGGAGAGTCCTAGCTGATGAGTGTTTGCGGTGAAGACTGAGAGTAGACGTCACTGCAACCGAAAGGCGCCGATGAATGTTTGCTGGAGACGAAGCAACTATTTTAGATAATTTTCTTCATAGTAGCTTTTGCGTCGCGGGTAAAAGAAGAAAGTGGTAAGCTTATCTTTGGCGGGGTAAGGCAATGCAGGAGGGTGGAGACGGTGTACGAATGGCAGGCAATTAGCAGTTTGGGGGAAAAAAGTCGTCATCTGTGAGATTAGTCTTAATAGAGATGTGGAGAAGTGTATCCTGTGAATCGATGAAAGTTCCACTTCAAACTCTTCTCGAAGCCGACTGTTGCTGTTCTGGAAATGAGAAAGGTTCGCAAAATTTTCCAAGATATGAAGAACGGTGGAATACAAAAGAAGCTGAGGAAGAAGAAAACCGGGACAGGTCTTGGCTCCCACGATCGATCTATTCTGAAATTAAGTCGCGCCCCAATTCCCTCTCTTATTTCAGTTTCCGCTTATAGTTTTTAGTGACTTATATAAAATTTTAGATAATACACTTTTAGGATTAGGAAATAGGATGAGATACATATAATGACTTATTTTTATATAAGTAAAAAAGGCATAGTTATCCCAAATTATGTGTAGTATATGTAATATATGTATTGACATTTTGAAAAACGAGTCAATAAATCTAATAGTGTTTTATTGACATATGTTATGTGCCATTATATACTAGTTTTAGAGACACAAAAATATGTGTCATTAATAGTGTGTGTCACTAATTGTAAGATATGTTGTAGTGAGTTAGTGGTAGATTTGAAAATTTAGGAAAATTTGAGAGGGGATCCGAAAATTTAAGAAAGGTTAGGGTGGAAATCGAAAATGTCAAATTGGGTCTGTGTTTAGCACCACTTGTAGGATAATTGAATTTGAAACTTTGAGATGATTGGTGAAAACTTGAATTGGAAGATAGCTTGAAATGGTGGAAAATTGTAAAGTTAATAGCGCAATGTATTCGAGCACATAATACACAAGGTACAATAAACATGCATCCATACATATCATCTTATCAATCAATCACACATATGAACCCAAGGTGATCCTCAGGAACAATCGGATCACATAAAAACATACCTTACACCGAAGAAAGAGGCAAGCGTATTACTAATTACTAATTTATTTTCTCGTTGTTAGTAGCTAACATGGTTGTATAGTTTTATACAACCTTTAGCATTAAGTCCTTATCATACTTATCTCCTTTCAATCATATGTATACACTTACATTGATTTAGTTTACTACATGGCATGGACTTTGATTTGACCCTCGGTATAGATGGTCTTAGGCCCTGTAATTCTTATATAGTTAAATGAATTGGTCAGCTTGACCCCTTGGTCTACTTAGTTGGTTTGTCAACAAGGTCAACACTAATCTGGTCAATATTTTCACTAGGTCAAAGTTGATATAGTCAACATGTTTACGATGACCTTAGACATACTCCTAATTACTTAATCTCCTTAAACAAAACCTTAACCATTTATGTAATGGTGTAAGTATACCCTTAACGCCATTATACTAGTGACTGAGGTTTTCTCCCCTAAGCATCCTTATCCCACAATTAAATTCCAACACCTTAAGGATCATATAATTCTAAGTATTCACATTAAACACTAAGGATTATAAAATCCCTAAGTTCCTAGCAACCTTAAACATCAACATTAACAACTGATCTCTAGAGCTTTGTTCTCAAACATGAATATGACCTAGAAGACTTCTTGGAAACTACGTATGACCTCGATGACGGCTATATGAAATTGTATTCTTCATAACTTAAGAGTATATCTTAGGAAATTGATTAATGTATTTAATCATATGAGAGAATTGGTATATGATGAGGGGAGAAATCTAGTGTAGTCTCCAGACTGGCTGGTTGCACATAGTGATCGATCACTAGAGAGGATACCCAAATCGGGTCCGCTCTTGGAAAAATCCAACAAGACAAGCCCGATAGGATTGTTGGTCAAATGGTGAAACAGGCTGGAGTCCTGATGCGTCCCCGACTGGTCGTGGACTTGCAGAGAATCTTCAACTTGATCTAGAGGCATTTGAACTACGTGTCGCCTCATGGTTGGTCACGTTGGCGGCAACCTTCTTGATTGGTCGAGCACCACTTGTGTGCCCCACTTGCCTGATTATGTTTGGTTCATTAAATGCTCATAAATGCTCTCTTCTGAATTTATTGCAGCTATGTAATGATGTTCATTAATAACCTTTGTTATCTTGTGCATTAATGAACTACTCCTTTTTTTTGGTAACAAATCGGGCTATTAGCCATTTTATTGATTACGCTTTTACAATGATATCCTCATCAAGTTGAGGACAGATTACATCAGGCGGGGACTCAAGTTCCCAGAAACCAAAACCCCAGCTTAATCCCAGTTTAGCAAGCAAATCTGCGGCCTTATTTGCTAGCCGAGGAGTGTGACACACTCTGAAACCAGAATTACACTCAAGATACTTTTTACATTCCAGAATATAAGGTTTTATGGGATGGCTAAACGGGCAATCCTCTAGTAGCTCAACTAACACTGAGGAGTCCGTACAAAAGATGACATCCTTGAAGCCTTTCACTTGGCAGACCTGAGCAGCGTGGAGAAAAGCCAGAACCTCGGCATGGAGAGCGGTCTGAGGTCCAAATCCAGCAACAAACCCAGTAATCCACCTTCCTTGGTGATCTCTACACAGCCCACCAGCAGCAGCTTTATCTGTCAAAGAGTTAAAGGCACCGTCAATATTGAACTTTAGATAGTTAAGTGCAGGAGGTGACCAGGAGGAAACTTCCCTTTGGTTATTGTCAGAGGCAGGTGCAGCGCCCTCAACCATGCCCGTGGAATTCTGTAATGACCATGCCCTGCGATTCTGGAAGACAGCAAGGGAGATAGTCTGGAACTGGAGAAACATGTTAGTTTCATTCCCAAAAATCTTCTTGTTTCTCCAGACCCATAATGTGTTACAAGTAATGGGAAAGAGGGCATTTAAATCGCCTTTCATTAAGAACTGTTTACTGTTATGAATACAAGAAGATAACCAGTCACGGAGATTATAACTATAAAAACTGGTTTTACAGCTTTGCCGAATCAATCTGTTCCAAACTCGTTTAGCAATGGGACAGTCTCAAGACATGCAAAATGGTTTCCTCCTTGCAACAGAAGTGACAAGAACTATCTTTAGCAAAACCAAAAAGAACCCTCCTGTCATTTGTCATTAATTTCTCACAAACCAATCTCCACATAAATAAATTAACGCGCTCTTGTACTTTTAATTTCCATACCTTACCTATCAAAGAGACAAAGTCAGCATTCATAGCTCCGGTAGAGTCAGAGCCAATAAGCATATATATGTTGATTTTACGCTATAGGTACCATTAGTGTTTATGTGCCAGGATAAGAAGTCAGAGGCACCATCTTTGAAAATTATAGTTCTAGAAAGTAATAAAAGGCAATGATCAGAGAGGAACTCATTTAGTTTCTCCCATTTCCATCCGATTTCTAAGCTCCAATATGCAGCAACTACATCATTGAGCATAGAGTTCGGTACTGTTTAATAGCTAAGTCAAGCAAGCAAGGAGAAATAAGCCAAAAATCAGTCCAAAATTTAATTGTTTCCCCATTTCCGACCACCCACTTAGCCCCTTTTCAATAATATATGCACATTTATGTATGCTCTTCCAGTTGAGAGAGCATCTCTTAGGAGGATTAACGGAATACTTGCACAGCAGGATTTTATGACACGGACTAGAAGGGTTACTTGCCAAGTTCCAGACAAACTTACCAAAATAGGCACGATTAACAGTTTTAGCTTTACGCAGCCCCAAACCACCCTTATTTTTAGGTAAATAGAAAGTATCCCATCCAACATCATGAAACTTCCTTTTATCAGACCCATGCCCCCAAATGAAGTCTCTACAAAGCTTATCAATCTGGTCACAAACAGAAACCGGTAGAATTTGGCATTGCATAACATGAATAGGAATAGAGGATAACACTCTCTTGACTAGACAAATTCTGCCTGCCATGGACAGAGTATTAATTTTCCAGCCCGACAAACGATCATGAACCCTAGAAATAATCGAACTGTAGTCCCGATAAGAGGGTTTACCTTGGAGAATAGAGACTCCCAAATACCGACCAAATTTCCTTGAAATTGGCATACCAGATTCAAGCTCAATGATCCGGGCCCTTTCGGGAGAAACATTCTTTGATACAAAGATCGAAGATTTTTCAAAACTTACCTCTTGACCCGACGCATCACAGAATTCAGCAAGACATTCACGCATTACTCTGATTTGTCTAGGGCTGGCACTACCAAATAAAACCAAATCGTCAGCAAAAAAACAGTGGGAAATGGAAGTATCTTTCTTACCCATGGAGAGAGGTTTCCAGGACTTTTCCTTTACCAACCTGTTAATCATTTGAGAAAGGCGTTCCATGCAGAGTACAAATATAAAGGGGGAGAGGGGATCGCCCTGGCGAATACCTCTCCCAGCAGAAAAAGAATCAGAAAAGTTACCATTCCAGCTTACTTGGAAAGACCAGAGGTTATACAACACATAATTACATTTTTAAGAGAAATGGGCAGACCAATGCAATTCAATGTATCTTCTATAAATTCCCAAGAAAGATAGTCATAGGCTTTTGTGAGGTCAATTTTCATGGCAACAAAGCCATCCCTAGCCTTCGTATGATCCATGAAGTGGATAGCCTTTTGGACAAGGATGATATTATCAAAAATACTGCGTCCGGGCACAAAACTAGTTTGTGAATCAGAAACCCAACCAGCCATAAAAGGCTTAATTCGTTAGTGATTACTTTGGCCAGAATCTTGTATTGAACTTGACATAGAGCAATTGGCCGAATTGTCTAACATCAATAGGATTTGGGCATTTTGGGATGACCGAAATGATAGTTTCATTTAGAATCGGGTCAAAAGATGGGACATGAAAGCCATTCTTACAAACTTGACAACTTGAGGGAGAAACAAGGTCCCAGAACTGTTGGAAAAAACCGGCTAGAAAGCCATCTTTCCCAGGAGCTCGAAACGGATTCATGCTAGCAACTGCGCTTTTATTTCCTTAACACTAACTGGGGAGGAAAGACTCTTCGGTCATTACAGCAAAGTGCATCAAACTCATGCCCTCAAGAAGACAACCATTACCGTCCCTCTTACTGAATAGATTGGAAAAATGATTTTTCAGAAGCTGACCAATCCCTTCATTACTAGAAACCCAAGAACCATCTGGGCCTAACAACTTGTGGATTCTATTCATTTGCCGCCTGATGGAAGTTCTGGCATGAAAATATGCAGAATTCTTATCACCTAAGGTAATCTATTTATCCCTTGACTTTTGATACCAAAAACTTTCTTCTCTAAGTAACCAAACATCTAGATCGTGAGAAAGTTTTTTCCCCAAACCCCTAAGATGATCCCCTCTACCCTCATCTACCAGCCTTTGAATGCCCCTTAGTCTAGCCAAAATACGTCTCTTATTCTGGATAATATGGCCAAAAACGTTTTTGTTCCAGAGGGTAAGATGATGGCGAAGCCCGTCCATGGCATTGCTCAAATCAGAATTATTGTTCCAATTTTGGTGAACAGTTTGCTTGAAATCTTGATGTGTTGACCAGGCATCTAGGAATTTAAATGGTCTAGGGTTAGGGTGGCGAGAGCAGTTGGTTCTTAAAGAAAGAAATATTGGACTATGGTCTGAGGATGTTCTAGGGAGAACCTCAGCTACGGCATCAGGAAACAGAGAGAACCAGCTAACAGAAGCAAGAAATCTCACTAGTGGAAAAAATGTTTTTAACCACGGTTATTTTGCCTATATACCACGATTAGGAACCGTGGTTTATGCTCGCGTCGTATATTCACAAATTGAGATAAACGACGGTTCATAACCATGGTTTAAAGTAAGCGAAAAAACCACGGTTTGTCGAAACCATCGTTTAAGACCCCTTCTCCCGCGAGCATTCATGACTTTATACCACGGTTGGGAGTCTGAACCGTGGTATATAGTGCATTATAAATGACGGTTTTACTTAAAACCGTGGTATAAAGTCTATAATAATCAACAATAAACCACGGTTATGTAAAACCGTGGTTTATAGTCTGTGTTTTTTTCCCAGTTCGCCGGCGATTAAACGCCGCCGCCTTCAATGTAATTTCTCCGCAAACAGAAGAGAATGAACAGGCCAGAACATGTATGTTACTTGTTTGTGTATTAGGGTTGCTAAAAAAATTAGTGAAGTTACATTATGTTCCTTGTTCGTCGGTAGGTTGCAAAATTACCGTGAAGAGAATGAGAGAGGGCGAAGCGCCGGTTAGGGTTGCACAAAATTACAGAGGCGCAGCATGTCCTTGTTCACCGGTTAGGTTTGCAAAAATTACAGAGGCGCAGCATGTCTTCCTTGTTTTCCAGTATGGCGAAGAGCATGCATGTTCGCCGGTGGGTTGAAAAAATTACAGAGGCGCAGAAGAAGAAGAAGAAGGAGAAGAGTTGCAGAGCATCCTTGTTCGACAGTGTAGCTTGTAAAAGAGTGAGGAGAAAATATATAATAAGAGAAAGAGAAAGAGCCGCGTTAATTTTCGGCGAAAATTTGAATTCCCGCGGAGACTATATACCACGGTTCTAACAAGGAACCGTCATTTAAAGTTTTGTGACCACGACTAAAAACAACGGTTTTAACAAAACCGTGGTATATAGAAACCCTATATACGACGGTTCTCCAAGAACCGTGGTATATCGACTCTGGCGTGTACTATATACCACGGTTGGCCTGAAAACCGTGGTATATAAGTAACCTATATACGACGGTTCTCCGAAAACCGTGGTATATGCACTCTGGTGTGTATTTTAAATGACGGTTGCTATCATAACCGTGGTTTATAAACTTTAAACCACGGTTTCCCATTTAACCGTGGTTTAAACGTTGTCATTAAAAATCTTTTTTCTACTAGTGTCTATCAAGGCGAGCACAATGACGCCCATTGGACCAAGTAAATCTGTTGCCATGAGACTTAACGCTAACTAAGTGACTATCATGGAACCAGGAAAGAAAGTCTTTATCTATACCATAATTTAAGCCACTATGAATATTTCTGTCCAGAGAATCAAGAGTAGCGTTAAAATCGCCCCCAAATAACCAAGGGAGACCATCAGGATTAGTAAGTTGGGTAAGTTGATCCCAAAGCTGCCTTCTAAGAACTACATAAGGTCTAGCATAAATTGCGGTAAACAGGAATTTTTCCTTGCCGTTATCCACGATACAATGCACATATTGAACATCATGATGAAGAACACTGAGATTAACATGGCGTTTCCACAAAACCCAGATACCGCCACTAAACCCCTGAGCTAGTTGATTATGTGAGTATATGAGTCTGTTTGAATATGTCGATCCTTTTGTAGTCTGTGTCTTTGATTTTCTTCTTAAGCATGAGAGATATCTTCGTGTTGTGTTTGACTTGTTTGTATGTGCTAGAAGTTCTACGGAGCTCTCGCAGACAGGTGCCCGACTGGTTGGGCACATGTCGTAGGGTGAGTGTGCTTGCAACCTTGCATGCTAAGCCACTCATGACTTAAGTGCGCTTGCAACATTGCGTGCTAAGCCACTTATTCACCTGTTTATCTGAATGATAAACTTGACAAACATGTTAGATAAACACCGTAGGTTTGCTATCATCAAAACTAAGGTCCTTGACTTAACAAATGGTACCTGCTATTGGTACATGGCTCCGGCCGCTTAAGGTTGCCTTATTAGGTAGAGAGGAAGTCCCGGGATCTCCGGATCCTTGGCAATATGGGCGCCCCTATGGCATTTAGGATGACTATCCAATTAGATAAATATTATGAATTATAAATGAGATTGTCCTAACATGACATCCACTATATGATAAGAGTAAAGGTAAAATGACTAAGACTACGAGTATGTGACATACCGTAGTATGAGTACCGATCGCAGAAAGTGACTTCGCGTTATTATCGCTTTACTCGTTATTGTTCGTTTATGTGAATGACTACATGTGTAAATGATTACAACAATTACAGCTTTCATTATAATATGTAATCCGAAACAACATGAAATTAATCTCATGTGAAGATGGTTAAATGACCTAAGTGACCTAAAGGGTCTAGGATTACACTTTTAGCATATTTGACGTTTTTCGCTGAGCCTATACGACAACATATTGCAGGGACATGATCAAGCTATGAAGCCGGAGTGTGGGACCTCGAGTAGAGGACTTTTGTTTTTGATACCGCACTTTAGACTCGGATTGTATTACGTATTATGGTTGTAAATATTTGGGATGGTTTAGATGCTCACAGGTCTTTCTATTTGGATTATGGATTTAGTTATGTTTATGTTAGTTGTTGAATATCTCGGATCATCACAGCGGTTATAAGTTAGAAGTATTTGGTAAGTGGTAGCCTTGTTACTCACAAGGGTGAGTGACGGTGTGTAGCACCCGAATTAAAGGAATTACATTTATTTTCCGTTGTGAGTCGTCTTAATTATGCTATGAGCTTTCGATTATTACGAGATTAGGAGTGGAGGTGTTACAGTATGAGATTCCAATAACTCTCGTAAAGCTGGATAACGAACAAAGGGCCATGAAGGCCAGATAACGAGAACATTTAGAAAGAAAACTACCCTCGTAACGTTATTACCCTAATTACGCTTCAAATTTGTTTTAACAATTTTTTGAATTTGCTTTATATTAGATTTTTTTAAAATTTTATCTTTAAATGTTAATATAATTTCTTCATAAATCATTTTTAATGATTTTATGTAATATGACATTTTAAAATTTTATATTCTATTTTACAATAATTAATTTTAAATATTTATTAATTACTATCAATATTGTTTTTGATATCTTTTATAAATCATGTTTTATAACATTTATAATTTGTTTTTAGAGAGATGTTTTTATAGTATTTTTTGACATCTGGATAAATGAAAATAAACAGATTGGGTCAAGCTAATTTCTTAACTTGTATATTTGACTTTGGCTTTTTATCTCAACGATTTTCTTTTTTTAATTTTGATTAACAAATAATTGAACTTTACTTCAACAAATCTAAAAGTTTTTCTTGTGAAATCAATCCATATTTGTTTTTATCATTTTTTTGTCCTACATAATATGATTTATTCTACTCAATTTTTAGAAAATAATGCTAAATTTCAATTATTGATACTATTAGTTACGAGTGGAGAGATGGTGAATTTCAAATACAATAATTTAAACAGTATAATTCAGAGGATTTATTCTACTCAATCTATATTTGTTTTTATCATTTAATATCAACCTGATTCATCGTTGTCAAACATGTATAATTCACGAGTCGGTAATCCAACAAAAATGGATCACAACTTACAAATATTTATAATTATTCTATTATTCAAAGCAATTTATTATATATTAGTATTTAATATTATAAAAAAACATTGGATGAAATACCCCAAACATTAATCACCTTAATTGAGGAGGGGTTAATATAATTAAGAGATTAAATCAATGTTTAATCATTAAAAAGAAAGACTAATGAGCCATAAGAACATTAAGAATTTACAGAACTTCGAATACATATTCACTCACAAAATCATACAATAAAATGACTACAGACTATAGATCGTGACCAAAAGGATCGCAATGTTTGACTATAGTCACACACGGACAGGTTTGGTCAAACTGTTCGAGAAAAGAAGCAGGTAGCTACAGCACAAAAGTGCAGGTAACTCACCTTGGTTTCGCAGGTAGCTGAATCACTAGATGTGCAGGTAGCTCCCCAATATAATGACAGGTAGCCCTGTACAAAACATCATATAAACTAAATAGTTATGAGTAAATTGATAAAGTGTTATATGTACTTAAATAAAAAAAATTATAATTAGTCTAGCATTTATATTAATATATATATATATATATATATTTAGATATATATATATTAATCTTTAATATTTAGAAATACCATATAAATAATAAATATTAAATTATGTAAATAATGGATTATTTTCTTTTACAATTTTGATCGTGGATAAAAATAATACCACCAATAAGTTTTAAAAAGGGTTGACATATAGGATAACTACTACTTTCTTAACCTTCAAAATTTTAGTTTATTATTTCTCATATAAAAAAATCATAAAAACTAGTTACCTGAGGCTAAAGAACTTAATTAAAAGCAAACAAAAAACTTAAAAATATTTTAAAACTAGTAACGTAAATATATTAACGTGTTTCCCCTATTTTTTTGGTCGGTTACTTTCTCCTATTTTATAGGAGTTAATACAATTTTACTGCATTTAATTGATATTTTTTTAAACTAGTAATTTTACTTTTTTTTCCTTTCTCCTGTTTAATAATACATTTAGTTTAATACAATTCTTAGAAAATTAAGACTAAATTTGCAATTCAATATGTATATAATTTTATTGGGAAAAATATGTTTATAAAAAATACCCGTCAGATATGTTTCAGTGTAAAAGATAGTTACATATTAGATATATACTTTTTAATTTTTATTAACAAATAAGTAAACTTTATTTCAACAAATCTAAATTTTTTTCTTGTAAAATCAATCTATATTTGTTTTTATCATATTTTGTCCAACTTAATAGGATTTATTCTACTCAATTTTTGGAAAATAATGCTAAATTTCTATTATTGATACTATTAGTTAGGAGTGGAGAGATGGTGAATTTCAAATACAATAATTTAAACAGTATAATTAAGAGGATTTATTCTACTCAATCTATATTGTTTTTATCATTTAATATCAGCCTGATTCATCATTCTCAAATATGTATAAGTCACGAGACGGTAATTCAACAAAAATGGATCACAACTTACAAATAAACAATATAATTAAGAGGAAATAGACAAATTTTTGTATGTACTTAAGTACAATATTTATAATTATTCTGTTATTCAAGCATTTTATATATATATATTAGTATTTAATATTTTGAAAATATCATTAGATGAAATACCCCAAACATTAATCACCTTAATTAAGGAGGGATTAATATAATTAAGAGATTTAAACCAATGATTAATCATTGAAAAGAAAGACTAATGAGCCATAAAAACATTAAGAATTTATAGAACCTCGAATACATATTCACTCACATAATCATACAGTAAAATGACTATAGACTATAGAATCATGACCAAAAGGATCGCAATGTTTGACTATAGTCACACATGGACAGGGTTTGGTCAAACTGTTCGAGAGAAAAGAAGCAGGTAGCTACAGCACAAAAGTGCAGATAACTCACCTTGGTGTCGTAGGTAGCTGAATCACTAGATGTGCATGTAGCTCCCCAATATAATGGCAGGTAGCCCTGTACAAAACATCATATAAACCAAATAATTATGAGTAAATTGATAACGTTTTATATGTACTTATTAAAAAAATTATAATTAGTCTATTATTCAAATAATATATATATATATATATATATATATATATATATATATATATATATATATATCAATTTAATATTTAGAAATACATATAAATAATAAATATTAAATTATGTAAATAATGGATTATTTTCTTTTACAATTTTGATCGTGGATAAAAATAATACCACCAATAAGTTTTAAAAAGGCTTGACATATAGGATAACTACTACTTTCTTAACCTTCAAAAATTTAGTTTATTATTTCTCATATAAAAAAAGCATAAAAACTAGTTACCTCAAGCTAAAGAACTTAATTAAAAGCAAAAAAACTTATAAAAATTTTAAAACTAGTAACGTAAATATATTAACGTGTTTCTCCTATTTTTTTGGTCGGTTCCTTTCTCCTATTTTATAGGAGTTAATACAATTTTAATTCATTTAATTGATATAATTTTTTACATCCTGGACGACACAAATATTATCGTCAATCTAATTTTGGGGGGAGGGGGAATGAAGACTGAAGTGAAAAATGGTACGGAAACATAAAAGATTTGTAAGTGAGTAGATGTTTACCCTTATACCCCTCAATACTTCTGACAAAACGGAAAGATTACCCATATACCCTTAAATTTCCCATTTTAAATATAGACCATCAGATCATTAAAAAAATAAATCAAACGAACTAGATTAGCGAAGGCACCGTGCCTTCGATCTCCTGCGAAGTTAGGAGAGCTGCTCCGGAACTGAACCGGCGGGTTGATTTCCTAATTCCTCTTCTTTAGATTTTTCCCATACTAGACAGTGCAGTTGAAGGGGAAAATTATAAAGCTTGTTTGAGTTTCAACGAGTTTTCATTTATTGTTCACGTTTCAGGATGTGATGAGTTGGTGCGCTTACACTCGAAGTATCTAAACAGCTTTCTCCCTCCTCTCTCCTCATCCCCATTACCTCCCCCTCGCCGCACAAACCATGCCTCCGCCTTCATCTCCACTAAACTCACCAATACGATCTCCGAAATCATCACCCCATCACAAAAATCACCTCCACAACCACCACAAACACCTGTCCGCTCCCTTCTAGCCTCACTCCTGACATCTTGTAATCTTGCGACAACACAGAACGAACATTCGCAAACATGGCAACACAGAGGTCTCCCCCTTGAAAACAGTGTTTATCGACAATATAAACCCAACATCGAGAGTAGGTACAATATGGAAGATTTTTGACAAATACGGTCAAATGGTCAGCATTAGGCTCCCAAAAACTCCTCGCATACGTACCAAAACCAGGTATGGTTTTGTGGAATACAAAAATAAGGAAGCGGCTGACCAAGCCATTCTACAGACTAATGGGATGTTAGTTGATGGGAACCGACTACAAACACAAGCTGCTATCCAGAGAAGATTCACCCCTGCAGTCCCACCACCAAACACCAGATGGATGCCCATTAATCCAGAAGCAAGACATGACGGCCTGAGACAAAACAGTGATGACCCTCCTCGAAGAATGGAAACCACCCCTTGGTCAACACTGCACCCCTACACACTCCTCTCCATAATGCAGACCATATTTGCTTGGAACCATCCCTCGCTATGAAGGAAAGGCTACAAAGAGGAGTAGTTATCACCACCAATCTCCAAACACAACACCAAGAGATCAGTGACAGGATGCATGCATGGGGCAAAAATATCAAAGAACTGGTCTGCCTCTCGAAGAACAAATTTATACTGATTTTCCAGAGCCCTGAAAAGCACGTAATTTCCTGTCATCAGACAAAGTAGAACCCGACTGGAAAAAGGAACCATGGCACCCTGTCACTCTCTCTGGCATGAGAACAACAAGCATAGCCATCCGTGGGATTCCCCCACAGGCATGGTCTGAAGAAACAGTGCACACAGTCACAAGGCACCTGGGAAGAATCACTGCCATTGATACAAATATGCAGGAACTGCCGCTCCATCTAGAAGCTCATGCCCAACTGGAGACGACAATTATGTCGATCAACAAGGAAGTAACTGTGGACGTTGAAGGACATGCATATAAAGTGGGCTTAATCGAGTTCTGGTCCGAGGAAATCTCCCAACACAGCCAGGAAAACCACCGCAAAAACTCGCGGAGACTGCACCGGTGGAACTACAACATACGGCCAACTCCCTAGGGACGGGTCAACGTCAACAAAGTGCCCAAGTCGAAAAAGGAAACGGTCAACAGGAACATCAAACGCTGCATTTCGAAGAAGGAGAAACGACGGTCTTGCATGTTACCGGTACACAGGCAAAGGAACATAACGGATATGAAGCCGCAATAATGAATGCAAAGGGCAGACGATTTATTATCCCTGAGGCCTTTCCGACAAGGATATCTCAATTCCCCATGCAGGCAGTGTTAAGATTTTTGCATGCCCTGTTTAATTCTTCGGTGCAGACTGAACATTCCCCTTTGGATCTAGTGCAATCATTAAAACCCGTTACTGCAATGATCCATGATAATCTCTCAAAGACAGCCCAATTATTACATGCCCATGTCGTTTCCTGTCCTCAGCCTACCATAACTGCCACTTTCAATCCACCTAGATTTTCGCAAGTCATCACCCCCATTCACAACGTAAGTCGGAACTTCTCTTCTACCTCATCATTACCTGACACATCCGCCCCTCTCTCAACCCCACCTTTACAAACCACGCCCTCATTCCCCAATCAATCGCCACGTTCTCCCCCCATACTCATCATTGTCCAATCATTCTCGGTCAACCCCACAACAAACCGCTACATCTCAAACCCCTCGAACTTCTCAATCTCAAACTCCTCTGTCGTCCCCCACCTCTCGATCCGAAAACATCACCAAATCACCCAAATTAGCTTTTAATCATTCCCTGACTCCAAATTCACCGGCTATCAACATCGAAGTTCTCCTCACCCCCACCTCAACCCAAAATCTAAACTTCGCATCGCCAAGCTCCAAAAAATCTCCTAGCCTTAGTCCAACCTTACTATCTGCCCAAAAATGCCTGGAGTTTGGTAGACAATTGCACTGCCACTACCCACATCCAGAAAAATCCATAGATAACTTCGCCCAAATTCTAAGACGAAGCAAAAGAGTAGAAGAAAGGCAACTGCATGGCAAATCTTCTCTGTTTCCAAAATATAAGAGGGATAAATAAAAAGGAGAAATGGGCACTTCTTCGAAAGGAAATTCAAGCATCGAGTACAAACATAGTCGGTCTTCTAGAAATGCACAAGGCCCAACCACTCGATAATCGCTTCAGTATCTGGGGACCGGTAGACAGCTCCAACACAATTGAGGTCCCCTCTACTGGGCAATCGGGTGGGCTCATCCTTTTGTGGAACCCAGATCTCATCAAAGTTCAGAACCCACAATACAGCAGCAGATGGATTACAGTTGAGCTCATGTGGGCCAACATTCCCTTCTCAGGTACAATCATTTTTATTTATGCTCCACCGCAAGTCGATGAAAGGAAGAACGTTTTCTCAGAAATTTTGAACACACACTACGGCAAACCTGTACTTGTTGTGGGAGACATGAATGAGGTATTAAAAGGCAGTGAAAGAAAGAGAGGGTCTGATGCAACTATAACAAGGGGAATGAAAGAGTTTGCTGAATGGATACAACAAATGGAACTAATAGAAGTGGATCTGATTGGAGCTAAATACACTTGGAGGAGCAAAAAATCGATGAGTTGCATTGATAGAGTGATAGCACAAGTAGAATGGTTCGTGGCTTTCCCGGATATACAACTCATCGCTAACACCTGGAGTTTATCAGGCCACCGTTTCATGAAGTTAACCTTACAACGCATTGACTGGGGACCAAAGCCCTTTAGAGCGTTAAACGGTTGGCTAAGCCACAAGGATTTTCGGAATTTCTTCAAAGAGGAATGGAGGAAACTGGGCATAAGACCGATCACAGAGAAACTGAAAGAAATAAAGCAACCTCTACGTCGATGGAACAAAGAGATATATGGGCATCTTGACGCACGGTTAGAACTAGCTCTATCAGAGCTTGGGAAAATTGACAAGTTAGTAGAAGAAGGAGCCCCGGAGGATAATCATATTCGGGCCCGATCTGACATAGTGGAGAAGATATGGAGCGCTCTGAGAGAAAAAGAACGCTTCTGGAAACAACTGGCCAGAGAAAAATACATTAAGGAAGGAGATCATAATACAGCCTATTTTCATAGAAGAGCCACTATCAACCGGAAAAGGAATATGATAACAGGGCTACAAGTTAGTGGACGTATGACCAATGACCCACATGCAATTCAAAAGGCAATTAAAAATTTCTACGTTGGTCTCTTCTCAACAAACAACAGCTCGGGATCCACACCCCCACTTTCAGGTAGGCCGAGACTCACCGAAGTCGAAGCCAACAATCTCACTAGAAGACCTTCTCTGGCTGAAATCAAGCAGATCGTATGGGAAATTGATGGAAATAAGGCACTGGGTTACGACGGACTAAATTTCAATATAATAAGAGGGGTATGGAATATCATCGGACAGGAATTCTCAAATGCTATCCTTAGTTTCTTTGATACGGGCAAGCTTCCAAAAGGCAGCAACATGACATGGCTTACTTTGATCCCAAAAAGACCAGACGCCTCGAAGGTGGAGGATTTTAGACCCATTAGCATGATTGGGTCGGTATACAAAGTGATCGCAAAACTGATGTCTTCCCGAATGAGCCAAGTGATGAATAAACTAGTCCAAGGTACCCAAACAACCTTATAAATGGAAGACACATTGCAGAAGGCCCGCTCATCGCTAACGAGGTAATTTCATGGCTTAAAAGCAAGGCCAATCTACTATCTTACTCAAGATCGACTTCTCAAAGGCTTTCGACTGTCTCTCGTGGTTGTTCATTGACCGCATGTTGTTCTTCTTTGGTTTCAACAACACTGGAGAGCTTGGATTGAAGAATGCATTTCAACCTCCCGCATTTCAATCCTCATTAATGGGACCCCCTCTCCCCCAATCAAACCAAAACGAGGTGTCCGTCAAGGCGATCCACTTTCCCCTCTCCTCAGTTGGATTTTGGAAGAAGCGCTACATATGGGATTTCGGCAATGACTTTTTATTGGGGTGAACAAGATCAATGTCTCACATCTTCAATATGCCGATGACACCATGATTTTTTGTAAGGCCAGTAGAGAGGAGCTGGAAGTTGTTAAACAATGCACGAATTTTTCTCAGAAATGTCTGGGCTGGAAGTTAACTGGAGTAAATCAGCCGCAATACCCATCAACCTCTCCTCAGACTCGTATAATGAAATCGCAGCGATTGTCGGCTGCCAAATCTGTCCGCTTCGTAAATCTATCTTGGTTTCACTATAGGAGCAAGTCCTAATAGACTAACCGTGGAAGCCAGTGCTAGACAAAATCGCACGCAGACTTACAGGTTGGGAGGCGCAACACTTTCAGGGCAGGGCGGCTAGTCCTTATACGCTCAGTACTCGACAGCCTCCCTCTCTACTATCTGACCTTATTTAGAATGCCGAAATCAGTCCTCAAAGAGATTAATAGGATGCAACGCAAGTTCCTGTGGCAAAAAGGCGAAAGAAGAGGCATGTCACTAGTCGCATGGAGCACTCTCTCCAAGCCAAAATCAAAAGGTGGACTAGGCATTGCAGATCTGGAGACAAAAAACGCAGCTTATTGTTCAAATGGTGGTGGCGTTTCCAGGTAGAGGATGGAAAATTATGGAAGAATATAATCTGCTCCATTTATGATGTCCGGGTTAATCTACCGATAACAGATGCTAAATGGGGAGAAATAAAAAGGAAGGGCATGGAAAAGCATCTTGACTATAGCTTCCTGGAAACCATCCCATGCTCATATCATGGAAACAAATATGAGATGGACCATCCTTAATGGAAATAAAGCTCGTTCTGGTTTGGCGCTTGGATTGGGAACCAACCGCTGAAAAATACATTCCCCCGTCTGTTCTAATCAATGATCAAGAGCATGCGACAATACTAAAATGGGGGTATGGACGGGCATGCACTGGTCTGGAATTTTCTATGGAGACGGGATCTCTTTCTTTATGAGCGTGCGCAGGTGGACCAACTTCTTCATTTGATAGACACAGTAGCTCCGCGTATAACCGACCGTTCTGATAAGCTAATCTGGAAGGGCATCCTAGATGGAGTCTTCACGTCATCCTCCTTTTATGAATCGGTAATGGAGCAAGCATTCCTAGCCCCGGTATCATGGTGCAAAGCGTTCTGGCACAACTTCGCACCGCCAAGAATAGAGCTACTTGTATGGTTCTTTGTACAAGGAAGGCTACAAACCAAAGATATACTCTTCGCGAAAGACGTAATCCCATTGGGGCAAATAATGTGTGCCTTTTGGGAAGTCGTTGTTGAAACAACAGAACACCTGTTCATCCACTGTTCAGAATCTCGCCAACTCTGGAGCTTATTGCTAGACTGGTGGGGAGTCTATTTCATCTTTCCGCAATCTCCGCTAGAACTGTTTCTTGCCTGGCAAGGTGTCACCTCCCGCTCCAGCACTCACTGCTTTGGTCGTCCACATTCTTTCACGCTATCGCCACCATCTGGTCCCGTCGCAACAGGATCATTTTCGAACAAACTGCAACGGCATGGTCAGAACTAGAGGACACAACGAAGAGGAATGCCATCGAATGGTGCAAGCATGCGCTAAATATCCCCTCTCACTCTGTTTTCTCTTCCAAGAATCTTTTTCAGCTCTTGTATGACCATTAACTGTTTCTGTTTTAGTTTTGTGTTTCTGATGTATCTCCGGCAAGAAAGGCATCTATGTCATAGTACTACCTTATAACAGGGACCTCCCAGCAACTTATAAAAAAAAACTATGCATCAAAGTATAAATTAAACTTGTGAGTTGTGTTGGAGAGAAAATAAGTATAGAACTGTTGAAAATCTCACAGTTTAACTTGATTATGCCGAGACCAAGTGATAACAAGAAAACACTACAGCTTTGACTGGGGGACGGTATTAGATTCAGCTATTCTCCTGTACTGTGATCATTTTTCTTCATGATCAACAGCATGAAGTACAAGACTACAAATTAATACATAATTAGACGCCGAATGCTTTTGAAGTGCAACTTATTAGCTTTCGTAGTCTTGCTATCATCAGAGACAATGTGCATGCATTATGTGGGAAAGGGGAATGAGCTTGAAGAAGACTTTCGTGTGCATTCTATTGGCTTCTTTCAACAGATACGTATTTTTATTTTGATCATCAAAGAAACGGGGCCACCGAGCTCACATATAGATACAGAACAAAGGTCATTACTCTATCAATTCTCCATGTTAAATAGGTACATACTACAAATTAAGGGAAGTTGTTCGAGTGCAGCTACCGAGGAGTACATGAGGAGCGATACTAGGGAAATGTCGGTGCTGGTTCAAGTGCGAGATATGCACAGAGAGAATCTCACCAACTAACAAGCTTGACTTATCCTCATAGATAAATGTGTAAGGCTAGATATTCTCCAAGAATATCTCTACAACATTATCCTTAACTAATAAAGATAATATGAGAGAATGTAGCTGTATCTCTAATCGCCCATCATTTAAGAAATTCCTTTTCATACGCAATTAGCAATAATATAACCTCTTGAATTTACTCAATCAATGGATCAAGACTTATAAGAGTACTTCTCGTGATTTCCAAGGGACCACAGTGACCTAGCCATGCGTGCAACAACCGCGCAACAGCCTACGCGCATAGCAGCAACGATGTGACACCCAACTACTTGTGACATTCGTGGCGCCCAGCGTCTCTTACGTTTCTCGTGCCTGCAGCGCGCTTTGCCAATCGCGCCCTAGTCTCACACGCGCCTCTCCCAAGGATCTCACCTGCTTGTGAGAATCCCGTGCTTGTTGACATTCCTACACCATGTAGCTTACATTGCGCTCATTGATCCTCGCTCACCCGCAACGCCTGTATACCCTGTGTATGCCTTTGTTGCTTTGTGCACTCTCGGGCGCACCCCGGCACTCCTACGCAGGCACCCGTGCACACTACAACTCATCCGTGTCTCGACCTTGTCATGACAACTATGACTGCTCTAGGGGCGTTCAAATGGGACTTTGGAACAGACCCCCACTTATGAGGGCCCCATTTATAAGGTTTTATTTTTTTGCTAGTATATAAGTTAATAGTTTATATAAAAAATTATAAGTAGGAAATTATGAAAGAAAAAATATGATAATTTATTAGTGAACTTTATTTATTATGTAACATAAAACCAATAACTAATTATAGTAAAAAAATATTATAAAACTATTATTCAATAAAGTTTTGTTATTAAAAATACGTAAACAAATGAATAAATAATTTTATTTTTTAAAGTCCGTATTGCTTAATTAAATATTTATTAATATAGGGATAATATTTTAAATTGTAGTATCTCAAAATTACGTTTTATTAGACAATTGGTATATTAATAAGTAACGAGTATCACTTTTTGAATAATATATAACATTTTTATAATTTAAATATAATTTAATATTTTATATAATGATCATGTAATTTTAATCGACACAAGGCTACATAATTGATTGAGACGGCTCTAATGACAACCCAAGGTGCCCTAGGCCTTTGGCTGCGTCTTGCTGTGTCTACCATGACATATTACCACCGCTCTCACGTGCTTGGGTGAGCCCTGCTCACTTGGCCAAGTGCAACTCACTTGCCAACCTCGTCAGGTCTTCATGCGCATTGAAATACCCCGAACTTAAATATAGGGATTAAAATTAATCTAACACGTATTTAAGGACCTAATGGTACCTAATTAATACTAGTAAGGAAAAATAAATCCAAAAGAAATAAAGAAACGCTTAAAAGCGGAAAACGCTAAATAAGCGTTAAATAACCAGGAGGTATGAGACCCCGGTTAGAGTATTATAGGGATTCTAAAGGTTTAATAGGACCTAAATAATATGGGAACAACTCCCGAAGAAAACGGATCCTTAAAACGGATTAAAACCACTAACGAACCTTAAAGCGCGTTTTTCGAGGTAACCGGAAAACGTGTCTTTAAGCGGGTCAACTAGACTCGTAACAACTTTGGTCAACTAAATAATCATTAATAAATATTAGTGAAGCTTTAGAGCCAATAAAATCAATAAATGAGAAATTAGTAAAAACTGTCAAAAACGGGAAGTTGTGGGGTGGAAACATAAATAACCAAACTTATGTGTCCACTTTGAAAATAAAAAAAAAAGTAAAAGTGGTATGTGTGTGCTGTGTGTGTCCGATGGGGACTCCCCTCTCACACTCTCTCACACACTCACTCTCTTATTTACAAAACAACAAAACTAATAAAGTAAACTAACCTACTTTATTACCTTACTCACTCACACACTCTCTCTCCTACTCCCCATTCTCTTCTCTCACGTACACACACCCCTTCTCCTCTCTATTTCCTTCTTCTCCTTCTTCCCAGCGATGGCAATGGAGAATTGAAGAACCCCACTAAAAACCTCACTTCTCTCCTCTTGTTACTCCATCATACATTCTCCAAAAATTATAAAAATACCACCGTTGTCTTCCTCTCATCAAGAGCAACGTTTTATCTTTTCAAAATCCGAAAAGGAGAACTTTCATCTCCATGGGTATGGAGCATTGGAGCTTCAAGACTACTACTAGAACCACCTTCTTCTCCTTCATCTTGAGGTAAAAAGAAATTCGAAAATCCATTATTCTAGCCCTTGTTTGCATTATAAGAAATTTCAGTTTTGAACTCTTGGTTCCTTGTTGCTTCAGCCGATTTTGGCTCCTTTTTGGACTAGGAATATTGTTCTCTTGCTAGACAAGAACTTCATCCATCCATTGGAAGGTAATACTCTTTCCTAAACCCTAAAACATTTAGATTCTAGGGTTAGAGTAAAAAGGAATGCTAAATGGTTAGTGTGTATTGTTATGGGTTGTAGCACTTGGTGTGTGAACCTCATTGGGACCGAGAACAAAGGAGAAAGGAAGAGAAGAAAAAGGAAAGAAAGAAAACTAGGAAGAACAAGGTAAAGTCTCTTACCTTGAGCTAGTTTGTATCTTGTAATGTAACAGTTTTTGGAGTAGTAAAAAATGAGGAAGTATTGAGTAATGAGTAGTAAGTATGTGGTAGTATAATGAGTAATGATATTGAAACAGTTTCGAAGTTTTTAAATGGAGTTTAAAAACTTAGGAAAACATTGGGTAGTGAATGTATGTGCAGGAATTGTAAAGTGTGTAGTGGAGTTGAATTGTGGGTATAGTGTATAGAATGAACAGGCATGTGAATGAGCAATTTGTGAGCTGAAATAATGTGTGGAGAATGTTAGAAATATAAGGGAGACTATGTCAAATTTTATCTAGGAATCTGAGGACGTAGATACATTGGAACAGATTTTGGAGAGTTTAAAATGAGTGGTTTTGTAGTTTGAAACAGATTTGGAAAGGAGTATGTTAAGGGATGGATCTAGGATGTGAGTAATGTATCTAAGATGCTAAGAGAAGCATTAGTTGAGAGAGTAATGAAGGATAGAAGTTTGAGTGAAATCTGTAGCAAGAGGTATTGGATTTCATTGGAGGAATTAGGAAGAAGGAGAGTACAAGACTTAGTGAAATGAATGTCGGACTTGAGTATAGATGTGGTAATTGTTTGGAGATGTATTTGGGATGCTAATGATGGTATTGGTAGTAGGAGTATTGAGTGTAAGGAGTTGGAGCAAAAATCTGTAGCGTTGAAGGATGAAAACTATTGTAAGTGTGGAAAGGAAATGAGGAAATCGTGTAAGTTGATTGATGGGTTTAGTAAGGAACATGGTGGATGAACTAAGGTGTATTAAGAGGGTTTTAGTGGTAAAACATGTGGGATTAAGTGTAGGAACAATGGGGAAGTGATGGGAAAAGAGAGGACTGAAAACAGAAACAAAAATGCAAATACTGGGCCGGACCGAACTTGCGACCAGACTTGCAAGTTCGGTCGAGCCCAGATTTACAAAGACGGGAATGCTTCTGGAATGGACCGAACTTGCGACCGGACTTGCAAGTTCGGTCGGACCAGAAATTTCTCCCGTCAGAAACCTTCTGGAATGGACCGAACTTGCGACCGGACTTGCAAGTTCGGTCGGACCAGAAAAATTCTCCCGTCTGTAACCTACTGGAATCGACCGGACTTGCGACCGGACATGCAAGTTCGGTCGGCCAGAAAAAATTTCCGTCGAGTAAGCTACTGGAATGGACCGACCTTGCGACCGGACTTGCAAGGTCGGTCGGGCTAAAATCTTTCCGTTAAGTAACTTACTGGAATGGACCGACCTTGGGACCGGACTTGCAAGGTCGGTCGGCCCTGGAATTTCCACCTGATGTAACCTACTGACTCGGACCGAACTTGCAAGGTCGGTCGCAAGTTCGGTCGGGTCAAAACTTACAAAAAAAAAACTAAAGGATTATGATTAGTATATATATATATATATGTATATGTATACCCACCTATACATATGAGCATATATATGTAAGTATACCATTGTTAAGCAATGAAGAGTAAGTAAATAAAATGTAAGTATAGGAATGTAAAGACTTAGTAAGTGTGAGTTAGGAAACATAAGGATAATCGAAAAAAGTTAATGATAGTTAGATTAACTATTCGATTGTATGTATATCATAGGATTCGATTTGTGAACACCGGAGGAACGTTGGGTTACAAGTACAACGGTGAAAGGTATGATTTCTTCATGCCCTGTATCCTAATCTGGTTACCCCGATTTGTGTACTTATTTGACCACCTAAATAAGATAAATGCATGAATCGGACTATATTGCACCTACCTGTGCTTGACTTATGTTGTGCTTGATATTAATTGTCTTGAGCACTAGTTTGTATAATTCATGAATATATGAATGATGATGAATGGTATTCGAACCTCGTATTGTACTTGTGTAATGTATTGTACCTCATATGTATGTGTATATGTGTATTGTATTATTGTGGCTTGGATGTTGACTTGTGCTAATTCCTAACTATCTAACTCCTAACCTAAGTGAGTAAATTGGAATGAGTACAAGTCCGATAAAGCTTCGGCCACGCGTGAGGATGCGGAGTCACAAAGGTTGGCTGCAATTCCTGACTCTTAAACTGGTCTGCGGCCCAAATCCCTTAAATGGGTAGCATCCCGGATTGGTGAGTCAAGTAAATCCCGGAGGTGGGACGGTGTAGTCCCCAGGGCCAGAGGTCCCGACGACTTAACTTGAGTAAGAGTAAGAGTAAGTAAGTATGGATCCGTAAGTATGTATGAGTATGTATGCGTATGTATGAAGTAACGAGTAAAAGAGTAATCTCCACCCGATTAACCCGGGTGGACCAATGAAGCTAACAAGAATTGCATATTGTGTATTGTTATACCCAAAATTTTGCCCCCTGGTTAGGGTCTACGTGGTACTGGTGTGGTGAGAGGCATTTTAATCAAGTGGTGAGGGATCCCGGCCCGATCGGCACGTTCCATGGCATGGGGAGCAGCTTCGTCACTTTCAGGGGCGTTTTGGTAATCTTTAAAGGCTCCTAAGACCTCCTTAAGCTTTCTCTCTCCTCCAAAGAATGCCCAAATCAGCTTGAAATGCTTTGATATTTTAACCCATGATAGAGGATGACATTCTAAGATAATGGCGTTGGAATTTTGATTTTTCGAATTTCCAATAATTTTCTAGCAATTTCTGACTGAATCTGACGAGAAATTCAATTTAAAAATATTCCAATATTCAAAAAATTCGGTTCCACCTCAGAAAATTCATAATATCCATCCTTGACATGTGGTTAAAATTTCACAGCAAAATTCCTTTGGGAAGTCACTTAACTAAAATATCGAAAAATCTTACTTTTACTAGATTTTCTTTATCTTTAAGAAAGTCTATATAAGGGGATAGGTTTTTGGATAAAGGAGAACCTCATATGCTCAAGAACCCTAGAGAATCAGAGAACACAGCCTCCTCACTCTCTCTCACGTTTTCCAACACCCGGCCACCCAAATCATACCGAAAATCCCCCGAAATCACCATCTAAACACGTTTTCCAATCCCCAAAGCATCAATAGTCATCAAAACCCCACAAAAACACCACCAAAACGTGAAGAACAGCAAGAACAACCAACAACCAGAAGCTTGGTTCAAAATCCTTTCGGGTCTGCCATCAACGAAGCACTCGACGAATCCCGGTGTGAAGAATCACCTTGAATTCGAAGGTAAAACAGGTTGCAACTCTACTTTTCTAATTCCCCACGACCTTATTAACTCTCTGTCAAATTTTGGGCTCAAACTAACCTTCGTACGCTTCTGTATTGCTGTTTGTTTAAGCTTCTGTCCAATAACTTGTTTACTAAGTTTCGTGCTTAATTCGAACTCAAATTGAAAACTTTAAATCACTAACGTCTTGTACATCTTTCAGGCTACACTCCCATAAAATTTGAGTCGAAAACACCTTCGGGAACAGCCTTAACGCCGCCGTCCGAGGGCGGTCCGCACCCACGGACGTCATGTCCGGGGTCCCGGACTCCTGTCCGTAAGCCCGGACGCCCACGGACGGCGGCGAGATTTTTTTTTAATTTTAAAAATTTAGGTTTTTCTAATAATGTCCGGGCCCACGGACGGCCTGTCCGTGGCCCCGGACTTTGCAATTTTCTGTTTTCTATTTAATTCACTTTTATTTTCATATAGGTTAACTAGGGTCCGTGGTCTCGGACATTAGGTCCGTGGCCACGGACGGAAACAAGATTTGACCTAATTCTGCCTCCGAAACCCTAGTTTAGGTAATTTTAATTTCCACTTTAATTTTCTGTCAAAAAATACTAAAAAACACAAAAAAACAAACGCGCACTTAGGTTAAAGAGCAACTTTGTAAAAGCCGTAATTAAACCAAGTAGAGGAAAAACGACCTAGGAGGGGTAATGAAAGTAATTGAACCCTAATTAAGTCGAATATCGAGCCCCCGAACCCGAACTCTCCTTTCCTAATTTGATCTAGGTTAAAATTAGGTGGCGACTCATAATAGGTTCCAGTGAGCTAGCTTAGGTTTTAATAATTATTGTTATATGACATAGTTATTAATCTTAGACTATAAGTGGACCTAAAACCCGGTTAGATCCTAATCAACTTTAATCAACATAGGATAGGGTTTAAAATCGAGGCTCACAGACTGGCGACTCTGCTGGGGACATACTTCTTAATTTTAACTTGTTTTAATTTTAAGAAAGAGGGTTTAACTCGAAAATGTTTATTTATGGCTTTATTACTCTGTTTGTTTACTTTCGTGCGCACTTTAATTTTCTGCACCTTAGCATCATATGAGAGCGAGGGTCCACACAAACCAATTTCACCCCGGGACCCGTTTGAGGGTCCCCTGTCAGGGACTCACACCTTTTAGGTGATGTGAATAAGCGGGGAAAAGAGGAGGGTGTCGTCTAACCACACCCCCTTAATACCTGGGCTTTAGCCCCAAGCGTTTTCCTGGCAGTGTCCTTACCTAGCCCATTGTTTGGTCAGTCAAAGACCCGACCGTAGACGCACACCTTCAGGTGATGTGAAAAAGTGGGGAAGCCCAAAGAGAATAGCGTGCAAGCCCTATTCCTTTGAGGTGACCTGGGCCCATGCCCCAAGCACCTCTCCGGATCGATCCATACCCGTTTGGATTTAAACGTCTAGTGAGGACATGTTGAATTTGTGTAGGCCTTGTTTGCTTGTATGATCGGCCCATTACCCAGCCTACAGATTGATAGGAACTTCTCCTACATTAACCTAGCCCAGCCCGAATTGGCGGCTTTATTTGTTTGCGGCCCAGAGGTCCTGTTTGGTTTAATATGTGAGTCATTCGGGCTTCAGCCCAAAAGCTTAGACTTAGGTGATTTCTCTTCTGGCCCAATTCGAATTATCCATTTAGTTCTAGGCCCATGAAAAACAAATCCACCTCAAGCAGTTCATGAAAATCCATCAGGCCTTTCCGTTTCAAGGTTTATTCTAGTCCAGGAAGACTTTCCACTTGGGCTTTGGCCCAAAGTCCTAGATATAGGTATCATCTTCTAGGCCCAATCAGAACTACTCGGTCCAAATTCAAATTCACATCTAGGACATGGTTTAAAAATCATTTCGGCCCATGCGCCCTATTTCTAGCCCAAACACATTCTGGCCCAGGTGTCAAATTCTCAAAACATTCTGAGTACCGCATTCATAACTCACTTCATCTGGACCCACAGACCAATTCATAGTTTTGGCCCACGAACTTTGCTCTCAATCCAGAATTTCGGCCCATAACATAAAACATTCGAATCCCAGATAGTTTGTGCAACCCATTCATTCTAGTTTCTGGCCTCAAGGCCCAACAGGGTCATCAAACGAATCTTAGGCTTCAAGGTTTCTCTCTCGGCCTAGAGGCCCATTCATAATCCATGTGGCTTCCTTCGGCCCGTTTGCTCCACTTCCACGTTAAGGGTATTCAGGCCCACACATCCGCTCTAACCTAGGGATCACTCTAGCCCATGCACTTCACTCTCAGTTTGGAAGAGATCAGGCCCTAGTTCCTCCTACATAACCCATAGGCATTCCTAGTTCAAGTACTTCGTGGAGCCTACTAAGTCCAAGAAGAAGTCGATCACAGTCATCTTAGCGACATCCCAGCGGTCAAGAGCTCGAGTCTTCAGCATGCCGACTTCAGACGGTTCAGCAGGATTTCGATTCAATAGAAATTTTAGGGTTCCTATGCATTCTACTGCATAACCTGCCATAACACTCATCTTTCAAATGCACCTCTCATGTTTTTCAAAGAATGATCGTTTTCAAACCACTAATAAGAAGCATCGATTTTGTTGAATCATCTTCTTCCTCATGTTCACAAATGAATGACTTTTTCAAGTCTAAATGATAACACAAAAAAAAAGGTTTTGTTTCACACAAGTTTCTTTTGAGAAAATGGTTCATGAATTAATTATTTCCCGACAATGGAACACAAAGACTTGTATTTTGTTTCTGAAGTTTTGAGCATGCCTTACCAAACCCCACATCTTATCCCAAAACATCCAAATAACCCCCAAAGCGGTTCCAAATCCATATCTTTTAAATTGTCGTCACTAACCCCAAATCGATACTGGGGGCAATCTGAGTTTAGGTTCGTCATCTTTCATCTTTCGTTTAAGCGTGTGAACTAGTCTCTGAGTGAAATTCACGAGAGTGTCTTGAGCGGAAAAACCATGAGCAAACGAGCGTGTCATTTTTACACGACTCCGGTGAGACCACATCCAAAGGTGAGGTAAACGGCATAACTCCGACCGAAGGAGATAATTTGTAAATTTACGCTTAGACCTGTGAAAAGTAACAAAGAACGGATATACAACTATCAGGAATGACGAAGCACCTAGGTACAGCACCACATGGCCAAAAGCTTGCAAACCCTGTCATTAAACCCTAGGCACCCCCGCTGAGCCTTTCATATATCCCTTTTCGATATTATGAACTCCACAAAATAACCCAGCCAATGATGAATGTCCGACCCGGTGACCAAAGGAGGCGAGGAGCCCGACTCTGATAACATTCTCATCAGTCCAAAGAAGCAATGCCGCTATCAGCATGACAAAGCGATCCGCAAATGGTCCCAGAGTGACACAGGATCAAAAGAGCTCACATCAAAACAGCTCTCGAAGCCCAAAACCGGGAAACACAAGAACCCCGAAGGCAAAGCCAAGAAAGGATAAAACAAAAGGCAAACCCGAAGTGCCTCGAGAAAATCCAAATGACGAAAAGAGAAATGGTGCAAAGGACAACTTCAAAAGTCCAGGTCCAGAAGCTCGAAAACAACGTCAACATGAAGCAGCCAGACGACTTCAAGACAAGGAAGATGAATCCGAGAGAAGACGCAAGTTGCAGCTTTGGTCACCCATTTAAGCTCCACATACCTCAAATATCCCTCCATGATCCCGTTGTCTTTCATCACACCCCATGGCCACGTTATAAGCCTCAAAGACTTCCGACTTGGTAGTTGTGTATCCAATCACGTGAAAGTAACTGATCGAATGCGTAAATTCATCAAATATCAAATTCAATGGTCTACAAGTTGTGACCGTAAGTGAGAAACGAGTGTAAACACCAAACACGTCGAGTGTAGGTTAGGAAGCACCAAATCAGAACATAAGCCTTGACCCTGTGAGGACGAGACTCGTTCGCACGTTTGATCAAAGAAAATACTGGGGGCAATCGATCGGAATGATCGATTGCCATGAACTCTAGCTCAGATTGTCTTAAGGGAAAAATACTGGGGGCAATTGTTGGTTCCAACAATTGCTATGACAACACCAATTGGAACCCAAAGCTCAAACATCACCACCACAGGCCCACATAAGCCCTTACCTTCACTTCATGCACTCCACAGGCCCACATAAGCCCTTACCTTCACATCATACACCATACCCCACCGGCGGCATGTTCATCTCGTAGGAGATAAATTACAAGTCCGAAGTCTATAGTTAGGAAATGATAATTTCACTTTCCTTTTCACTAAACAGAATTTTCATCAAACACTGCCACGTTTGACACCTCTTTCAACAATTTCTTGTCTTGAACAACTTTCCTTCAAACACTTCGGTTTCATAAACCTCATCATGGCCACATTTGGCACACTTTCTAGCAATGTCTTGCTTTGGACAATTTTTGATCCTTAACATTGCCATGTTTGGCACATTTTCCATCGATTTCTTGTTTTGGACAAGTTTTCCTACATACACTTTGATTGTATTTTGACATGCACATCATCATTGCCACGTTTGGCACTTTCATAATCAGCTTTCATCATGACCATTTGCATAAAGTTTACCTTGCATCCGTCCGTACGAAACTCCTCATCATAGACCAGAGATACAGATTCTCGCCCCGAAGATACAGATTCTTCAGAGATACAGATTCTCGCCCCGAAGATACAGATTCTTCAGAGATACAGATTCTTCACCCCGAAGATACAGATTCTTCAGAGATACAGATTCTCGCCCCGAAGATACAGATTCTTCAGAGATACAGATTCTCGCCCCGAAGATACAGATTCTTCAGAGATACAGATTCTCGCCCCGAAGATGCAGATTCTTCAGAGATACAGATTCTCACCCCGTAGATACAGATTCTTCAAATTCTCACCAGAGTAGCAGAACTCACCCGAGTAGAAGATCCATCCTTTAGGCTCGTCATAAGACCTAGATCCATCCTTTAGGCTCGTCATAAGACCTAGATCCATCCTTTAGGCTCGTCATAAGACCTAGATCCATCCTTTAGGCTCGTCATAAGACCTAGATCCATCCCTTAGGCTCGTCATAAGACCTAGATCCATCCTTTAGGCTCGTCATAAGACCTAGATCCATCCTTTAGGCTCGTCATAAGACCTAGAACCATCCTTTAGGCCCGTTATAAGACCTAGTTGCATTCCCTTAGGCTAGTAGTAAGACCTAGAGTTACCCTTTAGCTTACCCACTCTCATCAAACACATTGCATTCATCTCATTCAATAGGCTCGTCATAAGACCTAGTTGCATTATCCAGGCGCGTCACAAGACCTGGCGACAGAAAGTTGGCGAGGTGATGGCAATAAATCCTCCTTTTGCGATGTCAACTTATTTTGGGATCAACAATGGTGGGCAAGGCAATAAGTCCCCAAGGTTTTTACCAGGAGTTATCCCTGCACACCGGCTTGGGGGGCGATGGCAATAAGTCCACATTGGGTCCAGCCAGGAGCATTGGCACGGGTTTCGGTCCCCAGAAGCATCCGAGCATCATCAGCATCATCAGCATTATCATCAACATCATCAGCATCATCATTATCACATCATCAACATCATCAGCATCATCAACATTATCAGCATCATTAGCATCATCAACATCTCAGCATTTTTGCATTTGCATACCACCCAGTTATCACATTTTAGGTTGTCAACGCCTTAGAATCGCTTGACACTATCTCATTTTCACATTAGGTTGTCAACGCCTTAGAATCGCTTGACACTATCTCATTCACACTTTAGGTTGTCAACGCCTTAGAATCGCTTGACATCATCACATTCATTATAGGTAGTCAACACCTTAGAATCGCTTGACATCATCACATTCATTATAGGTAGTCAACGCCTTAGAATCGCTTGACATCATCACATTCATTATAGGTAGTCAACGCCTTAGAATCGCTTGACATCATCTCATTCGTCATAGGTAGTCAACGCCTTAGAACCGCTTGACAACATCTCATTCATTGTAGGTAGTCAGCGCCTTAGAATAGCTCGACACAACTTATCAGTTTTCTGATAACATGCAGGGTCTTGGAAACATTTGAAATTTTGGGGTATCACTCAGGCATCAACTAGCCTTCTCACTTTCATTACAAAGTCTAGTTGACGGGGGGCAATCTGTTATACCCAAAATTTTGACCCCCTGGTTAGGGTCTACGTGGTACTGGTGTTGTGAGAGGCATTTTAATCAAGTGGTGAGGGATCCCGGCCCGATCGGCACGTTCCATGGCATGGGGAGCAGCTTCGTCACTTTCAGGGGCGTTTTGGTAATCTTTAAAGGCTCCTAAGACCTCTAAGCTTCTCTCTCCTCCAAAGGATGCCCAAATCAGCTTGAAATGCTTTGATATTTTAACCCATGATAGAGGATGACATTTAAGCATAATGGCGTTGGAATTTTGATTTTTCGAATTTCCAATAATTTTCTAGCAATTTCTGACTGAATCTGACGAGAAATTCAATTTAAAAATATTCCAATATTCAAAAAATTCGGTTCCACCTCAGAAAATTCATAATATCCATCCTTGACATGTGGTTAAAATTTCACAGCAAAATTCCTTTGGGAAGTCACTTAACTAAAATATCGAAAAATCTTACTTTTACTAGATTTTCTTTATCTTTAAGAAAGTCTATATAAGGGGATAGGTTTTTGGATAAAAGAGAACCTCATATGCTCAAGAACCCTAGAGAATCAGAAACACAGCCTCCTCACTCTCTCTCACGTTTTCCAACACCCGGCCACCCAAATCATACCGAAAATCCCCCGAAATCACCATCTAAACACGTTTTCCAATCCCCAAAGCATCAATAGTCATCAAAACCCCACAAAAACACCACCAAAACGTGAAGAACAGCAAGAACAACCAACAACCAGAAGCTTGGTTCGAATCCTTTCGGGTCTGCCATCAACGAGCACTCGGCGAATCCCGGTGTGAAGAATCACCTTGAATTCGAAGGTAAAACAGGTTGCAACTCTACTTTTCTAATTCCCCACGACCTTATTAACTCTCTGTCAAATTTTGGGCTCAAACTAACCTTCGTACGCTTCTGTATTGCTGTTTGTTTAAGCTTATGTCCAATAACTTGTTTACTAAGTTTCGTGCTTAATTCGAACTCAAATTGAAAACTTTAAATCACTAACGTCTTGTACATCTTTCAGGCTACACACCCATAAAATTTGAGTCCAAAACACCTTCGGGAACAGCCTTAACGCCGCCGTCCGAGGGCGGTCCGCACCCACGGACGTCATGTCCGGGTTCCTGGACTCCTTGTCCGTAAGCCCGGACACCCACGGACGGCGGCGAGATTTTTAAATTTTAAAAATTTAGGTTTTTCTAATAATGTCCGGGCCCACGGACGGCCTGTCCGTGGCCCCGGACTTTACAATTTTCTGTTTTCTATTTAATTCGACTTTTATTTTCATATAGGTTAACTAGGGTCCGTGGTCTCGGACATTAGGTCCGTGGCCACGGACGGAAACAAAATTTGACCTAATTCTGCCTCCGAAACCCTAGTTTAGGTAATTTTAATTTCCACTTTAATTTTCTGTCAAAAAATGCTAAAAAACACAAAAAAACAGAAGCGCGCACTTAGGTTAAAAGCAACTTTGTAAAAAGCCGTAATTAAACCAAGTAGAGGAAAAACGACCTAGGAGGGGTAATGAAAGTAATTGAACCCTAATTAAGTCGAATATCGAGCCCCCGAACCCGAACTCTCCTTTCCTAATTTGATCTAGGTTAAAATTAGGTGGCGACTCATAATAGGTTCCAGTGAGCTAGCTTAGGTTTTAATAATTATTGTTATATGACATAGTTATTAATCTTAGACTATAAGTGGACCTAAAACCCGGTTAGATCCTAATCAACTTTAATCAACATAGGATAGGGTTTAAAATCGAGGCTCACATGTATGTAATGTATATGTATAATTCGGAAAAAGGTAAGTATGCATTGAATGTTTTATGTTGTACTTCTTGTATGTAATGAAGTGTATGTATGTGTGTATGTCTTGCGTAACGTATTGCAATATTATGTATAAAAGCATGTATGCATGAATGTTTGAATGAAATCAACCGCATGTATACGACCAAGTGGTCGGCGTACCCTCACTAGTACGCGGGGTATGCGGTTATCATGCTCGGCGAAAGCTGACCCCTTCGGGGGACATTTTTTTTAGTGTGCTGGTACCCGAAGCGAATATGGTCAAGGAAGAGACCGGAGGCACACCCTTGTAATTAGGAATAAGTAGTTTGTGAGGAACGGGTAGTAAGTAGTCTCGTAGTGAGTACGTATGAACTTTGAAGAGGTAGTATACTTGTATAAGGATCCTAGTAAACTCGGTATGTAGATTATATTGTATTGTACTGGGAGTATTGTATTGAATGAAGATTGTAGTAGTATATGGTAAATGGAGAATGTATTGTGGATTTGTAGTACTCGGGATTCCGGTCCATCAGACCGATGCTACATGTAGAAGTAGTAGCCTGGTTAGTCACGTGGGTGACTAACGGCATTGTATCACCCATTGTATGTAAGTGTATATCCGCTGCGTGTATCTGATATGTAAGGAGATTGGACGGTAAGCACTGCATTTAATGGTAGGGGTGTTACACATGTGTTGTCGACTCCGCAGGTGCTGGAATAAAGATAACGTACTTCGAGAACCTATCATCCATAACTAGCACTGAGGACTTCCCATCCACCTCTGTGGACCCAAAATGAAATCCATAGGTATGCTCTCCCATGGTCTCTCAGCAACGGGCAAAGGATTAAGAAGCCCCACTTCCTTCTTCCTTTCGACCTTGTCCACTTGACACATATGACAAGTCCCAAAGTCCCTAACATCACAAACCATCGTTGGCCTATAAAAACTCCTACTTATTAGTGCCAAAGTCATATCCATACCTGTACGTCCTACCTAATAAGTATCATGAACCTCTCGCATCAACTCTAATCTGATGTGGCCTGCTGGAACCACCATATACCTATTCTTTATCAAGTAAATCAAACCATCTCAAAGCTCAAACTTCTTGGTTTCTTTCTTGTTTACCTTAGCCATGATCTACTGATAGGATTGATCAAACATAATGTCTTCCTGATCCTCTCTACCAAATCTTATTGGATTCGTGACACACTGGCTATCACGACTTGACATCGTCAACTTAGTGCGTCGGGCACTACATTGCCCTTTCCTAGCCTATGCACCCACTCAAAGTCATACGTGAAATACCCATAAGGTTTATACACATGATTAAGGATTAATCATTCAATTAGGAAGGCTAATGAGCCCTAATGAATTAAGGAAAAATGGAACTTCAAACATATTTATATAAGTAAATATACATAGTCCAAAAGGTCATTAAACCTTACATAAAATATTGGACTTATGTGAAGTAATTTAAGGAGAATCAACTAAGAGTTGATGTAACATGTACCATGTCATTACATGAATTAAGAACACCATATCAGAGTGAATCAAGAACATACTTTACTAGTCATGAATAGTAAAGTATACCAATCACTCAAAAACATAATAACACACTTTAGGACAAGGTATAATTAAGGTCACAATCTAACACATGCAATAAGTCATAATATATGACATATAAGTTAATAACATTATAAGACACATTATATGTAAATAACCAAAATGTGACTAAAATACCCTTCCATAATATCTTTAGGGCCAGAAATTATATGGGAACCAAGTGCCACCTTGCACCTTGGATAAGGATGCCTTATGACATTAAAGTCATACTTGACTCCTCATTACTTAGTCACCTAAACAAAGCAAATATCTCATCCTCATATCCTCCCTCCTCTCTCCATTCTTGACTGGCTTTCTACATCATCTTCCTCCTTGGTTTCTTCTTCATTTCTTGCTTTCTTCAAGAACACAACAATGGTGGAGTCGCCTTTCCTCTCAAATCTGGTCCTTTTCTTCATCAACAACTCAAGAGCAACACAAGCTCTTCTTCTACATGAACTAAGCCGAATCTCTACATATTTGAAGGCCAAAAATATTGGAATAAAGCATGGTTGGAGCTTATCCAAGATCCATCAAGCTTAGGTAATAAAAGGTGCTCTAAGCTTCCTTCCTTTCCTTGACTTACATATGGACAAAACCTAGCCTTAATAACACTCATTTTATTCATCTTTTCTCATACAAAGTGAAGCTCATTTTACTCCTCTTGTTGGCTGAAAACCTAAGGAGAAACAACACCTCCAAGGAGACTTCAAGGTAAGTCATGGATTAAGGTTTTAAGTACTTAATTTAACTTTATCCATAGATTTATACTAGATCTAACATTAAAATATTTTTCTATATTTGGTTGAAAATTTGGGCAAAAATCACTTGGAGCTTCAAGGTAAAAATTTTACTCCTTGATGCACATTTTAGTGCATTAAGCCTTAGGCTTCCTTTGATATTGTTAAGGAGTCTAAAACCCTAAATTTGCTTCCCTTTGATATTGTATAGGAGTCTAAAAACCCTAAATTTACACTATCTTCTTCTTATATGTATGACCAAAAGTTGGGATTTATATAAACCGTGTGTTGGTGGCCAAAGATCAAAGGAAACAAGTAAGAAAAACTACTCCAAGGCAAGGGTAAGTGTAGCTCTAAGACCCTAGGCTCTATTCTGTCTTCAATCTTAAGATTGTGTAAAAATGTAAATCATTCCCTTATATGTTAATAGGGCCGAAAAGTTCAAGAGAAAACCTAGCTTGGAGCATAAAAGGGTAAGTTATACCTTAAGGCTCATTTTGATGTTTTTAAGTGTTCATGGTTGTGAAACTAATTGAAGCCGTGCATGAAGTGGAGAAAATGGTCTATTATGACCTAATTTAGTGCATAAATCATACTACTATGGTTATGTCTACCAAGGACTTAAATGACACTTTAACACGTTTAAGTGGTTTTATGTAATTTATAACTATGGGCAGTGTGGGAATTAATATGGCCAAAAGTAATGTTATATTATGGCTATTTTATGCTTATGGAGTTTATTTTATGGCTTTATATGGCCAAATGTTTAGGCTAAGTTTATAAGCATTTTGATGTTTTAAGGTTCCTAAGTTAAGGACTTTATGGTATTATTTAGGTGTATAAATATTAATGGGCTGTTAAGTTGCTTAAAAACACTTCACAAAGTTGGGAAAGAATACCTACGAATTTATGAAGTGTTTTGGTTGAGGATTTAAAGACAAATTTGGGTTTAAAAGTGATTTAGGGTTAATTGGGATTTTTGGTATTGATATGCTTAAAGGATAGGTTGGATAATGTAATTAAACAGAAGTTAGGAGTGTTGGGGTAAAAATTAGCCAAATGTCAGGGGCTGATTTGGGTTAGATTTGCTCACTAACTATCCAGTGATTCCCACAAAGCCATTGCAATTAAACACAAGTAAATAATTTTAAACAAAGCATTTTTGAATTTGGAGCATTAAACATAAAAATCATGCTAAAACCACCAATTTGCAACATTTTTAATCTCAATTTACATACACAGCCCTAATCAACAATTAGAAAATATCCCAATCACCAAATTATCAAAATTCACAAATTTCAGGTTAAGGCCTCGTTTGGTTCGGAGGTAATGGAGCCCAAAGTGTAACTTGCTCAAAAATTCATCAAATTAACAAGTTAGGGCTAGAATAATACACCTTAATGTTTTGTAGAAGAATTTAACAATGGGGTGAATCGGTTAAAATTGAAATTGAGGGAAGATTGGATGTTAGGGAATTAGTGGAGAGATTGGGGCTGGCTGGGGGTTGCGGATGGCGTCAGAGGTCGGCGGAGGCGTCGAAGCCAACGGTGCGCGGCGTCGGACGGAGGCGCGGTCGGAGATTACAGGGCGTCGCTGAGGTCGCCGTGGGAGAAGGGAGGTTTATGCGGGGGAGTTTGTAGGTTCTGGGGCTAAAGTTTTGGTGGTTAGGGAAAAGAGGAGGAAAGAAAATAGGGGAAAACATAGTAGTTTTTGAACCGCACCAGAGAGCAAAATCAACCTTCGACCGCCCCACAGGGGCCAGCTGACGTGTCACAGCCCAAGAAGTGATGCCGAGCTATCGGTACAGGTATGCTAGCATCATAGCTCCGCATACGTACAAGTCCACCCTATTGGAGTCGTGGAGGGCCAGAAGGGTAAGGCATGACACGATCATTGCCCTTGTCGATCAATATATGTTACCCAGCAAGTACCACAAGTAGGCCTTCGTCTCCTTCGAAGCATTGCAGTACTCACCCTATAGGGTACCTGGTTCTTGTCTAAGAACTTACAATCGAGTAAGTCCTGCTTCGGTTCATCTCGAAAAGTTGTGTAAGGTGGGGGATAAGAACGTGTATCGGTGGGGGACCCATCACCGACCGGAGCGCCAGCCTCCTTCGGAAGGTAGGAAATCGCCATGTCGGTGATGAGGATCTCCAAGATGTGGTAGTCATCGTGGAGTAATAGTCATCTCTATGAAAGCGTGCGAAAGGAGTTCATGTCAGGCTGTCATCTCTCCACAAACGCAGAAAGAAGTGCAAGGTCAAGCAGCAACCATGTGCTATCTCGGCCAGATGCCCAAGTCTGCTTGTGTTGACCGCCTCTCGAGACTTCTCATGCCTCAGCGTCGACGAGCCACAAATCCAACACCTTTATCTTAGACTTGAAGCTAAGGCTTCCCTTCTTCTATTGAATATTTAAAAATTTCATAACTATATGACATTTCCTAAATGAACTAATTTATCAAATCAATTATAAATGGGAAACATACCACTCCCCGCCACACGTCGAGCTCGACGTGTCCACCGAAGTTGGGGATCAGACTTGTAATATGGGGGCCTCCGGGTACAGGAATCTGGCCAGGCAATCCAACCTCTAGTGCTGGCATCTGCGCACATCCTCCGGGGGGACCTACGTCAAGGGACATACGCTACCCTCATCCTGACTCCTCTGGGTCCTCGTCATCAGGGTCTGGCTATCGATATGATGTGCCAGCCATCCTGCTTTGTGCGGGTGCAGGCCAAGAAGGACTATCGATGCGCACTATCAGCGTCTCAGCGCCGACCATCGAATCTGCATCCACCTGGGTGTCATCATCATCTGTTGCTCCAGTCACTACTCCCGCTTTAACCTCGGTGCCTCTTCTCCTCCAGCTCGCGCACACAGTTGTCTGCCCTACGCCTCCTGGCCGAAGCATTGTCGTACCTGTGTACCTCTCTACAGCAGCTGGGTTAGCAGGGGTCATAGGGCCCTGCGATGAGCTCTCGCCACGCTCAGACGAGCCCCTACCCCTACCCCCAAACAAACCCATGAACTTACCCTTGCCCTTACCCGCCATTTGATATTTACCGTGAAAGTTAGTTAAACTACGTTTAAAGTTTTTCAAGATCGGTCGAGGATTGTCAATATTGGTCAAATGAATATTACCGTAGTTCAATATCAATAACATTTAAACATTCATAAACATACTAACTGATTAAAATGTAGAATAGGCCAGAAAACATGTCAATAGACCTCTAGAACGTCTAAACATGTAAAACAGTCGAAAAAATGAATCCCGCCAGTAAACGCTGGTGTTGCCCGCCAGCTGGCAAGCACCCGGGCCCCGCCACCAAGATGAAATACCCCAAACCTTAATGTATAATTAATTATGTGATTATTATTTTCTAAGGCTAATTAAGTCCTTAAGATCACTGTGAAGAAATAAAACCAAAAGAAAAAGAAAATGCGTAAAAGTCACAAACGTGAAAACGCATTTTTCATTATTTTAGGTACATAACCTTCATTAGAGTTATAAATATATTTTTTTATACCCTAATTACACTTAAGAACACGTGGGAAAAATTCCGGAAGAAAGTGTTATAACCCAAGATTTGTTATAATTTTATTTCGTTACTATGGTTCATTAATGGTCTATTCTGGATTTAGGACTCAAAGTCTTTATTAGAGCCGCGGGACGAGGAGGTCTTTTCCCATCCGTTCTATTTTATGGTGAGTTAACCTCATATTAAATTCCTTAACCTATTTTATTCCATATTCTTAATTCACCCTATTTTCTAAACACGTTCTCACGATCGTTTACGCTCCTCTTCTCTCAGTTGGAAACCCTCAACCCTCTTTTCTCTCTCTCTCTCAAAACCTCGTTCTGTTCAATCCCTTCTAGTTGGCTGTTTGTGGTTCTTCATCGATTCTCGCTGAAGATTGTGTGCTGTGGCGAATCAGGTTCTGAGTAAGGTAATCCCCGTTGTTCAATCTTCGATTCTGAATTTGGGAAGTTCTTCTTGTCTGAATCCTTCTCTACAATCTGATTAGGATCCGATTGTGTTCCGTTGCCCCGTCAATTTCTTCTGCTGTTGACGTGCCTGCAATCTGTAGACCGATTCAGGTGAGGGGTTCAATCTGTTCTTCTTCGTTCATTTCAGCATTGGTGTTGTTATCAGTTTCTGATTGAGGTTGTTCTTCTGCGTTGTTATGAGAATTCATGGCTGTTGGGTTTGCATTTCGGGTCTGCGTTCTGCTGTGTCGGGTTGGATCTCTGCTATTCGGATTCAGAAACTTCTCTGCTGTAATTGAGGTAGGTGGCTTATGGATTCGACTTGTGTGTTCGACCTTGGGAGTTTCATTCTGGTTCTGAGTTTAGATGTGTTTTGTCTTGCAATTGTGGTTGCGATTTGTCTGTTGATGGTGTTTTAATGCTTACAAACCCCCAAGGTTGTTTCTGAAAACCTATATGTTTTGACAGTGTTTTGATGCTTCTGTTCTGTGTGAAAATCGCCTCTGTTCTCGGTATTTTTCGGCATGTCCGAACTTCTGTCCGACCGTTGAAGTTCGGACATGCCCTTCTGCGCTTAAAACTTTCTGAAGTTTTCGTTGTGTCCGAACTTCTGTCCGAGCTTTGAAGTTCGGACACAGCCTTCTGCATTCTCTGATTTCGGCTTCGACTTGTCCGAACATTGATGTCCGACACAAGCTCGGACTCTCCACGTTCTGTTTTCCGAAGAATGTCCGAACATCCGTCCGAACTTGGATGTTCGGACACCTCTGACTCTCCATCTGTTTTAAGGTTCGACTTGTGTCCGACTTTGAAGTCCGGACACAAGTTCGGACATCTGTCTGGTTTTGCCTTCTGAGTCTCGACTTGTGTCCGAACATTGATGTCCGACACAATGTCGGACAGGCTACTGTTTTGACCATAACTTGCTCGTTTGAGCTCCGTTTTGACTTCTGTTTGCGGGTTGGATTCCCCTTCTGATTTCCAAGCTATCTATGGGCTTTTGGTGCCTTTGGTGCACATATGCTTATCTGTATTTAAGCTTCTGTTTTGGGACCTAGTTATCTCTGTGTCTGAGCCTTTGGATGGCTGGTTACGCTGTCTCGTAGCGCGCTATGTAGGATCCTTCTGTTCACGGGTGATGTTCCCCGTTCTGTTCACGGTGTTTACACCTGTTCTGCTTACGAGTGAGGTTTCCTCGTTCTGTTCACGAGCTGGTTGCTCGTTCTGTCTGTATGCTGTGATCGCTAGCGTCCCACTCTGTTTCTGCTTCTGTCAGCTTCTGCTCTGTTTAGTCCTTTAATGATTGGACTTCTGTTTCTGATTTCTGATATATTTGTGGGCTCTTTGACTCCTTCTGATTTGATAACATTCTGTAAATGTTTGAGCATGCTGGTTGATGAAGTTGGTCATCTACTGGGCATAGTTGTGTGCTCATTCCCCTACTTCTACGCTTTTGCAGATTGACTAGCGAGGATCGTCTCCCCTCAGCTTCTGGAGTTTTTGTTGTATTGTTTTTAGTTTCTCTTGAGACTTTGTATTTAGATTTGAGCCTTTGGGCCTCTTTGTTAGTTTTCCGCTTCTGATATAGTTTGGTGGGTTCTGTAATGACTTTTGGGGATGTTTTAACATCTCTTTTTTATACTTTATTTAAGTATTCCGTTTGGGCCTTATTTGACTATCTGTTTAAGTCGTTTATTAGAGCCTTGCGTTTATTAATGTAATAACGCGGCGTGTAATACCCCTAACTCCTAGGCCAGTGTTTGGGGGTGTTACAAAAGGATCCAAACAATGCGTTAACCGCTAACGGAGTTTAAAGCGCATTTTCGAGAAAATCCGAAACGTGCTTTAACAGTTAAATGACCCCGTAAAATAATAGTTGATTATGTAACAATAATTAAACATTAATGGGACTTTAATAACCATTAAATTAAAGGAACGAGAAAATTTCCAGAAAACGGTCCCGGTTAGTGAATAGTGCTAAACCGGGTAAATAAACGAGCGTTTTCTGTTAAAAGACGAAAAACGCTCCAGCGTGTTTACAGTAGTGGGCCAGTTTTATTAATGTAGACAGCCCACTCACTTAAGACTAGTTAACTAATTAATTAAGTCAAAAGAGCTAAATAACAAAAGGGGTACATATACCCCCACCCATCTCTCTCCTCCTTTATTTCTTTTCCCTCTCTCTCTTCCTCCCTTTCCTCTCTTTTCTTCCTCCACCGGTTTCCCTTCTCCCTCTCTGTTTTGAACGTTTTGAAGCCTCCCATGGCTACTCCATGTTCAACCTCATGCCCAAGCTCCATGTGAGCTCCAAATCAAAAATAAATCACATATTCTTCCTTCTCTCGTCTTCCTCTATCATCCTCTCTTTTCAAAATTTAAAAAGGATGAAGTTGACCTCCATGGGTTTTCCCCATATGAAGAGAAAATGGCACCAATGTGAACTTGGAGTCTCCTCTTCCTTCTAAGGTAAAAAATTCCAAGAAAAAGTCATGTTTCCTTCAACTCTTGGTGAAATCGATTTTTCACCATTTTTGATACCTTGTTTTTCCCCTTGTTCTTGAGCTCCAAATTAACCCTTCAATGGTGGAGTAATTCCCTTCTTGATTCAAGGGTGAGAATCCCTCTTAAAAGCCTCAAAAAGGTAACCCTAACCTTGTGTTCTAGCCCTTTGATTTATTGAAATATTCCAAGGGTTTAGATAATTAATTGAGTGTGTTTTGTGTTTGGATGTGTTGGGGTGGAGTTTGGAAACTCCATACCCTTGTAACCGATTTTGGAGAAGATGAGGAGCAAGAGGAGAATTAAGGAGACTTGTGAAATTAAGGTAAGAAATTCCCCTTAAACCTTGTCTATAATTGTTTAAGTGTTTGGGATGGGTAAACAAATTAATGAACCCAAAATGTGGATTAAAATCTGTGTTGTAATGTGTTTAGTTGGTTTTGGAGAGGTGTGTGAATTAATAGTTGAGTTGAGGGTCTAAGAGCCAAATGTTTTAAGTTTGAGATTGATATTGTGGTTGTGGAGTTTATGATGATTTTGTTGTTGATCGAAAGGGTGTGGCTAGATTAGGAATGAGAAGGATGAAGAATGATGGTTTGGGATGTATAAGGTTTATGGGGAGGTTATGGCAAAATTTAATGGAAAATGAGTGTTTGATGATGGTTTAATGGATGGGTGAATTTGGTTAAGAATTGAGTAACAAGCGTAGTGAGGAGTTAGGTGAGGTTAAGAGGTTGTAATGGTGATGGAAAATGCCCAAATACATGTAGGAACCTTGGAGCAACAATGGGAAGAAGTTTGGAGTTGAATGGGCATTTAGAAAAAGGGTCTGGAGCCGACCGACCTTAGGACCGACTTACAAGGTCGGTCAGCCCAGTTTAACCCGTCGGAAACCTTTCTGGAATCGACCGACCTTGGGACCAGACTTGCAAGGTTGGTCGGACTCAAATTTTGTGCGCGTAAATCTTTCTGGAATGGACCGACCTTAGGACCAGACTTGCAAGGTCGGTCGGGGTAAAATTTTCAAACGGGAAGTCTTCTGGGATGACCGACCTTGTGACCGGACTTGGCAAGGTCGGCGAAGTGAAAAATTTCGAACTCGGACGTTACTGGAATGGACCGACCTTGGGTAAGTTCGGTCGGTAAGGTCGGTCGGCCACTTTAAAAAAAAAATTAAGTTGTCTAATGATGAGGATTGGTATGTAAAGATGTTATAAGGTTGTTAAGGATATGTTAAGTGAGTAATAATGATCAATGAGTGGCGAAGAGTTGTAATAAAAATGTGAAAGTAAACAAGTTAAGAATGTGAAGTTATAAAACTACTGAACGGGTTAACCATGGGCGCATTAATCTTTAAATAGCTATATTACCCCGATGTTAATGGAGGTAGTTATAATGTTACCAGTTGTTCAAAGAGTTTTTGAGAACATGCGATGGGACGTTGGAGTGGACCATGGTGACAGGTATGGTTTTCTTGCAACCTGTGTCCTACCGGATTACACCGGCTTGTATGCCAATGTGTTTTTCTGTGTTTTGCCACCTTGCAAGATAAAGCATGAAATGAGTTTATAGTAATTCATTATTGTGGCGTAATTAATTTCCGATACCGCTTAACCCTAATTATGTGCTAAATAATAGTCAACCGACCTTAGGTTCACATAAGAGATCGGTATTCGAGTAAACGTCCCAACCCACGGGAACGTTCTAACTACGGCTATCCGTGCGTTTGTGTATGTTGTGACTATGTGTGATGTATGTGACTTGTTTTGTGTGTTGTTGCTATCGGATATAGTTATCCATGTTTGTAAAAAGGGATGTTACTCCCCTTCTGGTCTAACAGAGTTAGTAACACTATGTGATGTATGTATGTGATGAGTTCCATAAAGGAACCTTTAACTAATATGCATATGTTATGTATGGTGAGGAATCCGGTCGTTCCGGTCGCGCGTATTGTTTGGGAGTTGATGTATATATGTGAATCAACTCCCATCCTGTTATGTTAGGGTTGTTTTCCTTCATTGGATTTCGACCTCCCACTAGCTTAGCCAAAGCTTACCTACCCAACTTCCAATCGGGTTAGGGGGAAATCATGTTTAATGTTGGTAGGGTTTGATGCCTAAGTTTGCTTCGACTCCCTCTTTATTATGTTACGGTTGTTTTTCCTCCTTGAATTACAACCACCCACAAGCTTAACCAAGGCTTACCTACTCATCATTATTGGAGCTAGGGGGAAATTGTGTAAGGTGTGATCGGTCCTATATGAGGCTGCCACACCTAATTAAAGAAAATGTATGTATGTTGTGCTTGGGCTTATATCACCCCCACTCCCCAAGTAAAGTTTACGTTCTCTAAGAAGAATGGAATTAAGTTTGTGTAGGTTATTAAGTGAAATGTGTTGTTATGTTGTGTGTGCTAACCTTGTGTTTGTGTTCTGTTAACGGATGTGTGCTATAAGGCATGATGTATGTGTGTAATGTGTGCATGTTTTAAATAAAATCAACTGCATGCTAAGACGACAATTAGTTGTGCGTGGCCCGGTAGCATGCGGGCTGCGGGATTACCATACCAACAAAGATGCTGAGCCCCTTGGGGGCCACCCTTTTCTTCCTTTTCTATTTCAAGTACAAGGAGCTGGAAGCCGTTCGAGAGTATGACGGGGTAGTTGATTGTATGTGGGTAGTCATGAAAATTGTGGATGTGCTGTAGGTGTAGTAAGACCGAAATTGTATCGGCGTTAGTTGGTAATTACTCGGTACAATTGTAATGTAAGTGTATAATGAATGTTGAACATGGAACGGGATTAATGTGTAGTTGCTCGGAGTTTAGTCCATCAGACCGGTACGATGTATGTATGTTAGCCTTGTTAGTCACGTGGGTGGCTAACGGCGTGTAACACCAAGGAGTTAAGTTATGTTGTGAGTTATGATTTCCGCTGCAAGTGTTGTTAAGTGTGTTGTTTGTAGTTGGGGTGTTACAAAAAGTGGTATCAGAGCGAAGTATCGCTCTGATGACTGAATTACCGAGCTTAGGGAGTACCGAGTTAAGAGTGTAGTGCTTTGGGTTAAGGGTTGAGTGATAGCGTGAGAAGTACGCTAGTTAGGAAATGCCAGTGTGTACTGGATACCTACAATATCCATCCCGCCCTCCACAAACCCTATTTTATAACTTGGGAAGAACGCCAGAGAGATGGGAGTCATCTCTTACTCGGGAAAACCCGATCTGGCAGTTGATATTTATCTCTGTAAGTATGGAGAACCTGTCATACGGTAGATTCCGAAAGGTGTGAATCCCGAAGACGGTTTCCATCTGAACAATGTTTGCCGCATTTAATAGCGAAAAGTGAAGAACCTTATGCTTAAAGGAATAGAATTTCCGCAACCTGGGTCGACATGCGGAGCAGTCGAGAACAACCAGCTTGCAACGCACCCATCGTGCAACAGTGGAGAAGTGGAGTAATGAAACCCGAGACGAGTGTCTACGGGATCATGAATGTTAACTAATATAGCAACGGTATACCAACCGATTAAGGAACTACAACGTAGTACGAGGAGGATACAATACTAAGAAAAGGGGGTCTCCCAGAAAAGGGAGACACCCTAGTCAATGGTTATCATGTGAAGACAGTGAGAGGTACCCAGAAAATTTATTGTTAAGGCTGCAAGATCAAGTAAGGGCCAGCAAGGCCACTGATGTTAGAGCGGGTGAAAGCAGTACCGCAACCAATGTGTATTGAACCAGTAGCCAGTTAGCATGGCGCACTTGCCATGGCAAGTGCTGCTACAGCAAGGCTGTGCGGGAGATTTCTAACAACTACAAGTACCTAAAGTTAAGTGGGATCATCATAGCTGTGGAAGGGCTTAATAGCCTAACCTCTGTAATTGGAAATACACCAGTCAGCAAGAAGCTAGACTTGGTTAAGGCAAGGAAACGTTGTGAAACCACGAGAATTTTTCTTTCAAACTCAAATTTATTTTCAAAACCTTTTTCAAAACCAAGTTTTCTTTCAAACCCATTTTATGTCTAACCTTCTTTCAAACCCAATCTATTTCAATCCTTCTTTTTAGACCAAACCAGAAGACCTACACCGGCCTCAGTGCCACATAATAGGTAAGTCATACCCAGTTACTTTTAGATAACCGGATGGAAACCGGTAAACCCAAGGGTAACAACCCGAGGAATGGATTGAGTTCATAATAATACAACAGTGGATACATTTCCCTTGATTAAGTTCGGGAAGCATGGAATGCATATTATCACAGGATAATATAAGAGGAGTTGACAACAGAATACTTCACCTAGGCGTGTGACGGACACTACGAGTGTACCAACAGTAATGTGGGACGACCGCACTCCGATAGGAGCTTATGGGCCTGACAAACCTTCTTATGGGGTAGTCGGGTAAGTAGCAATGTATCAGTAGGATACCCCATGTATGTATACGAGTGGAGTCTGGAACACGGGAAGTAGTCGACTCCATACTACGGTCCGAAGTAAAAGTCAGACAAGAGTAATAAACTACCATCGAATGGTTGAAGTAAAGGAACCCAGTTAAGTTAAGAGGACTAAAGGGATGAGTTAGTTATTGCGAGGAAATGTTTAAGAATCTAGAAGTGTGAAGTGCACTGACTAGTAAGTAAAGACATCGCATATGTCTTAAGGATCTGGATGGATGAACACAATAGCTGGAGTAAGTACCCAGCCTAATATGGTGAGGCAGATGCCTACTATGGATATGTTAATGTGCAATGATCGGGATGAGACTCCCAAGATGATCACTAGAGATATCAATCTCACTAAGGAGAATATTCAACCCAGCAAATTAAACATACCAATGAGTGCAAGCTGGATGAAAAGGCATAACCTAATAACACCCAGGAGTTATCCTTAAAAGGGTGTTTGGGTCAACAATGGTTGAACAAGATACGTGACAGAAACACAAAGGCTGAAATTAACACCAAGTTTAAACACAAGTCGTCAGAGGGAAGTCTAACATCCTTGAAGGGGCATCCCATGAAAGGAACCGTGATACTACGACCTTGTCATGGAGCCCAATACCAATCTAAACCATGTAATGTGTGTGGACAGCCTACAACGGGCAGAGCTCGAGGCAATAAGGCTTAAAAGCCACAAATCGAATGTGTTAGGAAAATGTTATTGATCACAGAAGTTTACGTTATATAAGTAAGCGGATAACGAACCACTGCTTAAAGTGTGGGGACACCTCTTGATATTGTGAGACCGCAACAGCGGTAGTTATGTGAACTAAATTTAGAGAATGTGTTAAGAGTTGACCATGTTGTTACTACGAAAAGAAGTATTCGTACCAGTTGTGCAGACGGAAAGGGTGATAAGCCTAATGGCAACCACCATAGGTGTGGGATGCTAGATGTGTAATGAACAACGCTCAAGGAGCATAGAGGCTCGAAGAGTAGAGTATTCAGCAGTCAGCCGAATAAGTGGCAAAACACAGTGTAATAGCGGAAGCTAATATAACGGACGCAGTGTAAGTAGTGTTATACAATGAGTAAGAGCACGGTGCGCAGTAAGCGACCGTTGCATAAGTATTGTTAAATAATAATGTGGCAAATAAGACTAGTTATGAGTGAAACTCAATAGGCATAAACAAACCGACTGGGCAATAAGCCAATGGTCGGTACTATGTGATAAGGAACACAGTGTGAATTCCTATTGCAATCGCACAAGAGATTTACTGCCAAGAGTTTACGCCTCTGCACTCTGTATGACTGAGTGTTTTAGTATTGCCCTTGCACGGTAATGATCGAGTGTGATAGCTAGGAAGTTTGGGTAATGTCAATTGTGATGGAGGAACAAGAATTATGGTGTGATAAAACCGATGCATAGAGGAGCACGGTCGTACCAATCAAAGGATACTTAATTGGCATAAGTGACTACAGTAACACGATCATTAAATATCAGTATGGAATATACCTCAAGTGTTGGAAATAACTGACAGAGCACTACACAATAGGTAGTAGCTCAAACTCAACCGACAGTAAGTCGGAAGAAATCAAGTAAGTCATTATGGAATACAGTAAATTATCATGGAAGTGGATAGTAAGTCTGTAACTCACTGAGTTCGCTCATGGTAAGTGAAACCACGCGTCGGTTGAGAAACCGTTATTACCAAGATAAGGGTGATAATCGGGAATGTACAATATAGTAGGAATAATGTAGGGGCAACTAAGCTCTAAATTATCAAGAGTCGCGCAGCAGAAACTAGTGAGCCAGCGATTCAAGAGTTGGATGTGCATTGTGAACATGAGTGAATGGCAATATTAATGCCTAGAAGTTTCACAGGCTAGAATCGAAACTGGTTATGAATTAAATAAGCTCTAAGGAGAATTCTTGGTTAGGGACTAAACCGCCAATACGGCTAAGATCCTTAAACCAGAACACATTGTATAATAAACCGCGTGGAGATAAAACACTTCACGACGGTAGAACGTTTAAACCAGTGATTAAGTGATTGATTACGTGGGCGTAATCCCTTTTAAAGGGGGTAGAGCGCGAAACCGTTTAGTGTGTTTTACCGTACAAGTGTACGTGAACAATGGTGTGCATAGCACAATAATTTGTTTTGATGATTGGTGTGTGTGTTACATAAACATGCACATTCATTCATGGTGTAATTGTGGTAATTGCGCACAGAGATGCGAATACCATTGTGATAAGTGTGTTTATTGTGTTAACGGATGTATGTGAAAGTATAAGTGTAAGGGAGTAGAAAAACTCCCGGGAACTAAAACCCCGACAGTATATGGTCATATGATATCAAA